>PVIU01031809.1:0-14318 GCA_004026605.1 Ondatra zibethicus
GCTAGTTGACAGAAATTAGTTATAGAGATGACAGAGGAGCCAAAAATATGCATAGAGAGATGTACAGGAAGGAGTAGGGAGGGACTTAGGGATTTGCAGTCTTTTTGGTTTGGGCCAAGTGGAGAGATGCTTCTCTGGCTGAGTCTCTAGCCAAAAAAAGTCAGCTAGTTGCTTCTTGGCTTCTCTGAGCTAGTAGGTTTTCACCCCAACATCTGATTCCCACATCTTTATTGGTAAACAGAATGATAGAGACTTAGTTAAAATCTACATTTGGCAGCTATGACCAAGCAGGTGCCTGCCAGCAGAACTGGATATCCCACCAGGCTATGGTCTGAGCAGCAGGGTGCCATCTGTGGAGCTGTGGGGGTACAGACAGGAGTTAAAATATTAGTAGATTCAGGTGTGGCCACTAAGCCAACAGAAAAACAACATGCTTCAGTCCCTTTAAATTTTATGTCATGTACATATATATATATGTGTCTAGTTAGAACTAAAAACCTACTTCTATCTATTTGGAGGTTTTAATCTACTTTTTTGAAACTTTTTATAATTTGTATGGTGGTGGTGGTGTGTATGTGGTGTATGTGCATGTACATGTGAAAGGCCACATGCCTGTTCTTGTTTGTGGAAGCCAACAATGATCCACTGTGTCCTCTATCACTCTCCACCTTATTCTTGTCCTTGTCCTCACATCCCCTGTGCTGGGACACAAGCTTGTGCATTGCCAGCTTTTTACAAGGGTGCTGGAGATCCAAACTCAGGTCCTTACACTCACCCTGAAAGATTCTACCTATAGTACCATCTCCTTGGGCCTAAAGCAGGATTTGGCACATTCACCGCAGCAGGTCTCACTTGAAAAATGTGCTGTTTTCCTCTGCCGTTCTTTAGAATTACATATTTCTCTCAATTTACATAGCTTTATGAAAACCAGTTAGACCCAAACTATTTTTTCAGTCTGAATTTATTTATTTAAGTCCAGGTCTGGCTGTGCAGCCCAGGGCCGGCCTTGAACTCTCAATTCTCATGCATCAGACTCCGGATTTTTAAGATTTCAGTTGTGCGCCACAATGCTCAGCTTTCATAAATCTTTTAATAAGAGACTACTTCATATATCTCTGATTTTTCTTACTCAACCAGAGGCAGCCACGAGGTTTTGAAGTAAAGTCACTCCCCCAGAGGAATTTTCTGAGAGCTACAGTTCCCCCTAAGAAGCGCCATCTTCAGCTTCACCTTCTGCAAGGTCAGTCCACTGACCAGAGCTTCAGGGGCAGTGAGAGAGGGTGGAATGTTATAGGTCTGGAGTCTAATTACAATTTATCTTTAGCCCCTAAATAGCCATTCCTTGGCCACTTCTGTGCCTGACCTAACATCCTGTAACTAACAGATAGAAATGTTTTGGAATGTACTAACTTACTAAAACCCTAGCCTCTACCAACCAAAAGGCTAAGGGTCAGATAGCATCCAAGCCTACAGCTGAAACTTCTCTGCCTCAACTTGACCATCTACTTACTGCTTCTGCCAATAAACTTAAAAACACCTTTATTATGACTACATTTGTTCTGCTACTATAAAAACTTCACCAAATAGCTATCACATGGCAACATGGGTCATGGGGTGTCCTCAGTACATGTTCCTGGGTCATAACCCCCAACCTCTCCACCACTCCTGAGCCCTGTTTATTGACCTACTGTTCTTAGGAACTCCCTTTGCAGTGCAATTAAGGAATCTTGAAAGAACCAGATTTGTGATGATTTGGAGTTCCTAAGCCCAGCTCTTCCCCAGTGGACATTAGTCTCTGAGCAGGGGCTTCAGAACAGCAGCCAGGCAAGCTCAGAGCAGCTGTGTTCTGATGCTGGTGGCAGTGGTCTCTGTGTGAACTGAGCTGAAGGGATTTCTTACCTCCTCCTTTATCAGCTCATAGAGGATACAGACTGACCTCCTTGTAACCAAACCAGGGAATGACAAATTCTAACTTTAGCGACAAAGACCTAAGGGAGCCTAGGGAAGCTTTGGATTTCCCTTGTTACCCATGGTGTCAGGATGGCTGAGTGGCATGAGAAGTCAGACCAAGCTGTCTATGCCACCCAATTCTGGACCCAAAACAAATGTGGAGGGAGTGTTTGCTACTCAAAAACACAACCGATATGGTCCAAAGAAGACTCACCTACCTAGAGAAAACACAGACAGGAAAACTGCCACCAGCTCCAAGCCCCTTCTGGCCCTTATCTGCTCCACTCTGTGCAGAGGGCTGAGGCCTCACTGCCCACCACTCTGGTCACGTCACTCTCCACCCTTGAAATGCACTTACTCTTTTTGAAAAGTAATCAGGAATGAATTCAGGGCCTTGCAACACTAGGCAAGTGCTCTACCATTGAGCTAAATCTCAAGTGCAACTCCCATTTTTTTCCTTTTAATTTTGAGACAAGTCTTACTAGGTGTCTCAGGCTGACCTTTAACTTGACCTTGAACTCAGGCTCTTCCTGCCTCAGCCTCTAAGTAACTGGGATTATATGAGCTTGGGTAGCCGCTTTGCACGCAGAAGACAGGATACTGATAGTCAGGGCCAGGATGGAGCTTACTCTGTAGTCTAAGTATGCTTTAGTCCCATTAAGTTTTGCATCATTCACATACATATTTCATTAGAAATAAAAATCTACTTTGATCTCTGTAGGATTTTAGTATGTGATTTGAAAACTGTTTTTCTAATTGTGTGTGTGTGTGTGCATATGTGTGCATTGTGTTCTTTTGATGGCATTCATGCTCTACTTGAAAGTTCAAGACTTCAACAGAAAACCTACTAAGTAATCAGCACCAAATACACAGCTATTGAATTGGATGGGAGGGTTAGCAACTCTGGAATCAGACCCATCAGAAGCAAGCCTTAGGTTCTGTAACTTAAGTGGAGGCAAGTCAGAACCTGAGCCCGCTTCTCCATTGCAGGCACAGCATTGGTGATACCACTTCCACACAGTTGCCAGGAACCGATGCAGTGGCAAGCTTAAGCAGCTCAGAAGCACGGTGCCCACCACGTGGGAACTGAACTTCCACGGCACTCAACCATGCTCCAGTCACAGACACTTGCCCACTCTCCCTTTCCCCTCTAGGTCTCAATACTGCTGTCTCTAAGATGATGATAGAAATTGTGTCTAAAAACTTGCTTATGGTGTGCTTTGAATACCACAATTATAGCCAAGCACCTGGTGGGTCATAAGATCTTGCCAACAGTGTGATGAAAGACCCAAAGGTCCTGAATGAGTCAATACTTAGGCCTGCTTGCTCCTTGCCTTAGAAAGAAAGACTCGGGCAAAAGCAAGGGGCACGTGGGAAAGGGCTTTCTTTCTGGCTCTTATGTCAGCTAAGCATTTGATGCTCGACCTATTCTCGCCCCAACAGGAAAGCCAATGCTTTTTAAATTCAGATCAAATGACAAGTTATTTGCCCAAAGCAAGGGATAAATCGGCTGACAGGGACCGCGTAGAAAGCTAGAACCATGGAAACCATTTCCAGGTGGCCACACTACAAACCAGGTCCAAACCATCCTTTGCATTTTCTCAAATGCCCCATTCCTCGTGGGAGGAGGGAGGTGCTTCCCATCACGCTAATGGACCACTAATTCCTTTCCAGGTGAAGAGGAGAAACCCGCAGTGCTGCCTCATTTGCCTTGTCTGGAGGGTCATTAAAATGAAAGGTGGTAGGCTCTTGAGACAGAGCTGGTGGCGGCAGCTGCCGGCTGCTGGGAGGCGAAGAGGAGTTGGCAAGGGAGTCTGGAGCAAGACTGATGATGCCAGTGTTTTGCAGACGCTGTGCGTGTATGGACCAGACCCAGGCATGGGATCAGCAAGACCTTCCTGCAGCCCCCAAATGACCTTGGCCGGATGCCTCTTTGAGAAAGCGTCCTTTCTGAGAAGACTGAGCAGGGGAGGCAAAATTGATGCCATAATCCTGGCAAGGAGGAGCCTTTCCGTTCTTGGCACATCTTTATACTTACTGCTTTTATTCAGATATCACATTAACATGAGCATCCTTTACCGTTAACACTCGAAAAATAAAGAACACAGTATTTTAATATTTCATCTGCTGGCTGTGTTGGGGCAGATACCTTGCCTTTCAGCTAACTCTTTATCTGTTTGTACTTGAGATGCTATAAACATCATTGTTTATGAATTCTGGACACACCTTGTTTTCTCCTAGGCTACATCTTCAAAAGTGCATATAGCACATTAGATCATTTTGAGTCTTTGCCTTTGCTTCAGAAAGGACGGTGAGCCCTGGCTCCCACAGCTCCCAGAAACAGAACTTTCGAGTGCCCAGGATACCACCACTGTTTAACCTTGAACAGCTTTGCAAAGTGGTACAGAACAGCTACCTCACTGAGTTGTGGAGAAAGCCAGGCAAATTAAAAGAGAAACCTCACACGACAAAACTTAGTGGCATGGTTTTTGCTTTAAAAATAGATTAGGAAATTAGAAAGAGAAAAGCAAAACAAACAGCAACAACAAAAACCACCTTTATCTTTAAGTGCCTAGTACATTCTTATTGACAGCATAAACCACAGGAAAGACAGGAGTCCACATGTTCAATGGACTTTCCCTTCATGTCAGGACAGCCTTAGATCCTGAGGACTGAGAAAACAGCCACATCCACCCCTCCTCCTTCTCCCCATTACGACTCCTCTATTCCCTTGAGCTATACTTTTAAGCAGCATTTTACTTTGTTATACTTGTTTAATTTTCATGGGAGTTTTTGTTCCCCTTCAGACATCCCGACTTTTTTCATTTCTGAACAACATTTTTCCTTACATCTATCTAACATTTTGAACTTTTCATTATTGGGAGATCTTTGGGGGTTTGGGATGTTTTCGTTTTCTAATCTCTTGCTCTGGTCCCTTACCCTTCATAACATCCTTTTACTCTTCAGTTTGGAAAAAGTGGCAGGAGGGTTTGGGAGGAGGGGAGGGGAGGGCTTGGGATGGATTTGACCAGGTACATTGTGTACTTATATGAAGTTCTCATGCAATAAATAAAAGTATGCTTTTAAATTTTTGGAAAGGAAAAGTCAATGAATCAAAGTTAAAAGCACAATGTAAAGAATGACCAATAGGGTTCCATCAGGCAGAAAAAAAAAAGAGCGTGAAGGCCGGGGTTGGCAAAATACTACGTTCAAACAGCAGTGAGGAAACAAAAGAAAATGAGCTTTGCCAGAAGAACACCCAAAAACTCTAGGATATGATTGAGAAACCAAACCTAAAAACCCACAGTACAGAAAAAGAAACTGAGATAAACACTTAAAAGAGAAAGTATATTAAAAAAATGATAGTAGGAAATCTCCCAAATCTAAACAAAGAAATAGACATTTCGGCACAAGAAGTATTTTCAACTCCCAGTAGTCATGACTGCAGAAAACCATTTACATGTTACAGTCACAATGTCAAAAATACAAAACAAAAATATTAAAATCTGCTGAGAAAAATGCCAACTCACCTAAAAAGGCAAAAACAACAAATAATATAGATCTCACATCAGCAACCTTCAAAGCCAGGGAAGGATGGAAAAAGACTTGAAAGTAAATAACTGCCAACCAAGATTGCTATAACAAGCAGAGATACCTTTTTAAATTGGCAGGGAAATAATGATATTTCAAGATAAGCACAAACCAAGGCAATTCATGACCAACCTGGCAGCACAAAGATCCGGAGAAGTAAAGACAGTCTCAAACAGGAGAACAAGAGAAAAAATAATTTGCAAGAGAAAAACAGATGAACAAAGGACATCTGGAAATAAATGCATCACACCCAGAATATGAAATCAGCAAGCCCCTAATACTAATGGGTGAGAGTAAATAACAAACAATAATCCAACCAACCAGAAAAACAATCAACAAAATTACAATAAGCAAACATCTCTTAATAATAGTTTTAAATATAAATGGCTTAAACCCACCAATGAAGAGACTCAGCCTTGCTGACTCCATTAAAATACTCTGTCCAACTTTCTGTTATATCTAAGAAACACACATCATGGATAAAAATACTCACATACTAAATAAGAATCAAAGGATGAAAAATAATCCAGCAAGTTAGTGGAAGCTATCTTAGTTGGGGTTAGTATTATGGTGATAAAACACCATGACCAAAAGCAATTTGGGAAGGAAGGGTTATTTTGTTAATATTTTCACATCACTGTTCACCATAAAAAAAAAATCAAGGCAGAAATTCAAACAGGGCAGGAACCTGGAGCCAAAGGATAATCCAGAAGCAGGGGAGATATGCTTGCTACTTACGGGCCTGAGCCTCATGATTTGCTCAGCTTGCTTTCCTATAGCACTGCTGACAACCAGTCCAGAGGTGGTCCCACCCACAGTAAGCTGTGCCCTTCCTAATAAGAAATGCCCTATAGGCTTATCTATAGCTGGATCTCATGGGAGCATTTTCTCAAGTGATATTCCCTCTTCTCAGATAACACTTGCTTATGCCAAGTTACATAAAAACTAGCCAGTACAGAAGCCAAAACCAGCTGGAGCTGGCACGTCTATTCTGATATTTGATAACATAGATGTCAAACTTAAATTAGTCAGATGAGATAAAGCAAGCCACTACACATTAATAAAGGGAACAATTCTCCAAGGAGATGCAATAATTACCAACATTATTACCAAATGTAGGGCTTCTAATTTCAGAAAACAAGCAATAATGCATGTGAAAGGTCAAACAAGCTCTAATACAATAAGAGTAGGTGATTTTAATGCCCACTGCCCTCTTTTGGTAAGTCATACAAATTAAAAATCAACAAAAAAATCTCAGAATTAAACAATATCCAAAATGTCTTAGTTACGTTTCTATTGTTAGACTAAGCTACTATGACAAGGCAACTTAGAGAAGAGAGTTTATTGGGGATTTACAGTTTCAAAGGGTGAGCCCAGGACCACTGTGGTGGTGAGCATGGCAGTTGGCAGCCAGTGGCTGAGAGCCTACATCTGGCGATGTTACACAGTCACAAGGTGGAGAGGGCTAACTAGAAGTGCCATGGCTTTTGAAACCCCAAAGCCCACCCTGTAAGAATACACACCCCCCAACAAGGCCACACCTCCAATCCTTCCCAAACAGTTCCATCAACTGGGTACCAAGTATTCAAATAGCATGAGCCTATGGGGGCCATTCATATTAAAATTCTACATGGAACAAAAGAACGTAGCATATATATATATAATATTTATTTATTATAGTACATATATTTATTATAAATATGTAGTGTGGGAAGTCCTTCTATATATGTACTGTTTTTATTGGTTAATGAATAAAAAAGCTGCTTTCAGCCAATGGCTTAACAAAATATAGCCAGGCTGGAAGAGATATACAGAGAGAGAGTAGGCAGAGTCAGGGAAACGCCATGAAGCTGCCAGAGGGGAAAGACGCAAGCTGTGAACTGGAACCTTGCCAGTAGACCACAAACTTCATAGTAAAAATATAAAATAGTGAAAATGGGTTAATTCTAGATGTAAGAGATAGCTAGCAATATGCCTAATCTATTGGCCAAACAGTATTGCAAATAATATAGTTTCTGAGTGATCAATTTGGGTCTAAGTGGCTGGGAACGAACGAGCAGCTTCCACCTACAAATATGTATGTATCTATCACCTTTATTGACTTAACTATGTGGACTAGAATAGGACAAACTTAATGTGTTGTCTGATATTCCTATCAGGTCGTTGCATTTGATTTGCTAAAATTTTGTTGAAAATGTTTGTCTGTGTTCACAGGGAGAAACGAAAACAGAAAGATCATTTTGTTATATTCTCATCTGCTGTAGGCATCAGAGAGTTTTGACTAGCTTTATGTCAATTTGACATTTTGGAATTACTTAAGGGAACTCAACTGAGAAAATACCTTCAGAAGGTTGTAGGCAAGCCTGTAGAGCATTTTCTTTGTGATTGATGTGGGAGGACCCAGCTCATTTTGACTGGGTACAATCCCTGGGTTTCTGGTTCTGGGTTCTATAACAAATAGACTGTGTAAGCCATGAGGAGCAAGCAAGTAGGTAGCGCCCCTTCATGTCTTCTGCATCAGCTCTTGTCTCCAAGTTCCTGTCTGATTTCAGTTTCTGCCTTGGCTTCCTTCAATGGACTGTGATTCAGAATATGTCAGCAAAATAAACTCTTTCCTCCCAACTTGCTTTTGATAATGGTGTTTCATCACAGCAGTAGTAACCCTAATACATGGGGTAATGCTGGCTTTGCAGCCTGAATTTGATAGGACTTCATCCTTTTCTCTTTGAGGATTACTGATATTAATTAGTTTTTTTGGCAGAACTTTGCAGTGAATTCATCTAGTCCTATTTAAGGGTGATCTCTTAGGGTTTCTGTTGCTGTGATAAAACACCATGACCTAAAAAAGCAAGTTGGGGAAAAAAGGTTTATTTGGCTTACACTTCAGCATCACTGTTCATCACTGAAGGAAGCCTATGAGAGGCGATTGGTTAGAGTACAGCCCAGTGGCAGCAGAAGACCCTAGCATTTCGGAGATGCCAATATCATGGAATGACCAGCAAGAACAGGGGTGGCAGTGGAGTGGAGCCAGCCAGTGCACAGAAGACAACGCTGTGTGTTTTTCAGGGCGCAGAGCCAGAGAAGTTAATCAAGTCCTTTGGAGGACTCCAGAACATTGTGACTTGGATCCCAGATACTGGACCGTTGGAATTTAGATTTGCTTTGATTGTAAATGTGCCCTAATTTTTCCCTCTTGAAATAAAAAAGTGTTTTCCTGGAGCCCACAGTTGGGAGACTTGAATTTTAAAAGACTTCTGATTTTTAAGGAGACTATTTTAAAGGATCTGAAATTTTAATGTGTTTGAATTTGTAAAGACTGAGACCTTTAAAGTTATTTATGATTTTAATGTGAGACCTTGGGAATGAATAAAAAAAGAAGGGTTGTGGCTTAATAGTGATGTATTTGTGTGTCAAGTTGACAAGGGGTCAGTTGTACTGGCTTGCTTTGTGTGTCAACATTACACAAGCTAGAGTCATCTGAGGAGGGAGCTTCAGCTGTAAAAATGTCTCCTTAAGATAGAGCTGTAAGGCATTTTCTCATTTAGTAACCAATGGGGGTGGGCCCAGTCCATTGTAGGTGGTGCCTGCCATCCCTGGGTTGGTGGTCCTGTGTTCAAAAATAAACTGAGCAAGCCATGGGAAGCAAGCCAGTGAACAGCTCCCCTCCATGGCCTCTGCATCAGCTCCTGCCTCCAGGATCCTGCCTGTTTGAGTTTCTGTCCTGACTTCCTTCAGTGATGAACAGGGATGCTGAAGTGTAAGCCAAATAAACACTTTCTTCTCCAACTTGCTTTTTGATCATGGTGTTTTGTCACAGCAACAGAAACCCTAACTGAGACAGGTGGGGTCGGGGAAGACTTGTTATTCCAGTTTTAATTTTGCTTTCTTTATATTTGGTATGAGTTGATTCTTGAACTTAGAGAAGGTTTCATGTCCTACTGAAAAGAATTTGTGCTATCTTCTTATTGTATACAATACTTTACATAATTAGATAGATAGATAGATAGATAGATAGATAGATAGATAGATAGATAGACAGACAGACAGATAGACAGACAGATAGACAGATAGATATAGTGTATACATATATAGGGCATGTGTGTATATATAGTATATATAAAATACTATATATATTATATAGTGTATGTATATAGTATATATAATACATCAATATATTTAAAGACAAAAATCACATATCATGTCAATTAATACAGAAAAACCCTTAGACAGAACTCAATATCCCTATGTGAAAAAATCCTGAAGAAATCAGGAATTGAAAGAACATACTGATTACCAACTGGAAAGTTAAAAAAAAAAAAAAAGACCTGAGAAAATTTCTTCTAAAATACATCAAGTCTAGAGTACCTATTCTCCTATTCTTATTTAATATAGTGCTTAAAGTCTTAGCTAGAGCAATAAGACAAGAAAAAGAAATAAAGGGAATACAAATAGGAAAAGCAGTTATATTATCTCAATTCACAGATAAAATGATCTTGTACTTAAAAATACCCCTGAAGACTCTAACCACCTAAAAGACCTTTTGCCCCTGATAAATACTTTCAGCAAAGTAGCAGAATATATAATCAATATATGAAGGAGGTTTAGGCAGGAGGGTTGTGAGTTCAAGACCAGCCTGGGTTACATAGTAACTTGGAGGCTAGCCTGCACAACATAGCAAGATCCTGTCTCAAATGAATCAAAATCATTATAGAATTTTTATGTGGTATGTATATGTACATGTATGCATATAAGTGTGCATGTGTTTGTGTAAGTGCAGACATGCTACAGTGTATACATTAAGGTCAGAGGATGATCTCAGCTGTTGGTCTTCCTCCTCCACCTTGCCTGAGACAGTGTCTTTTCTCTTCCACTGCATATGCCAAACTAGTTGACCCATGAGCTTCCAGGGATTCTCATGTCTCTGTCTCCCTTCTTCCCATAAAAGCACTGGGATTATAAACATTGGCACTTCAACATCCAGGTTTTGTATAGTTTGGTGCTTTTGAAATCAAGACCTTATGATGCATAACAAGCTCTTTACTTACTAAAGCATCTCCCTAGTCCAATACAGAATTTTTAATGAAATCTACATGATGCTTTAAAATTAATCTAGAAAATAAAAGTCACAAGGATAGGCAATAAACCATTGAACCAAATTTTAGTGGCACACACCTATAATCACAGTATTTAGGAACTTTGAAGCAGAGGGTCTAGGCTGGGCTGGGCTCCATAATGAGGTCTGGTCTTAAAATGTGTATGAGTGTGTATGTGTATTTGTGTGTAAAAGAGTATGTGCACATTTTCCTGAAAAGACATACTAATATTTATTAAAGCTAAAATAATATGAAAATACTCAAAATATTCTAATGTTCTTTATTTGACTCTTTAGTTGCCATTGCATTTAGTTTGTTCATCCACACAGAAGTAGTGCCTTTAACTCTGACACAATGAGCTATAAGGACATACACTTTCACAGATAATGGGCGACTGTTTCTCTAGAGTTCACACCTACAAGTCCTACACATGTGCCAGAATGGCTTCAGTCAACTGTTCAGCTACAATGCATGATACTTTTCATTTCTTTTGCCAGGAACTGGATTTCACATTATATAACTTTAATGTTTTTTGGTAAACCAATAAGCAGTTCGTTGTTTTCATTTCCACTTCCCTAATTATGTGTTATAAAGATTGATGGTCTCTTTATTCAGATTGTTAGCTATTTGGGTTTTCCCTTCTGTGAATTACTATTAATATCCTTTGCTCATTTTTCTAGTAGATTTCCTAATATTTTTCTCTTGATGACTTGTAAGAAATCCTTACAAGTGTATTATATATTAATCTCTTGTCAATTCCTTTTATTTTGCAAATATCTTCTATCAATCTGTTACCCATCTGTCAAATTTGTCTATAGTTTCCTCATTAATCAAAAATCTTTAATTATATCTTTAATTTTTACATGACCACAGGTCTCGGTTTCTTACATTAGATATTATAAGAAATGGCCGTAAGAGGAAGGTGACCAGCAAAGATGCTCCTTGACTTACAGTAGAGTTACACCCCAATGAGCCTACCATACTGGAAAGAACTTAAGTCGATAAAGCTTTGTTAACTACTGACGACTGACGCAGTGGTCCATGGTGAGATGCTTGTTTCTCCTGCATTCTCTCTTCCATGATGCTCTGCCTCACTACAGACCCACAGCACTGGGGTCAAAAAACCAAGGATTGAAATCAGTGAGCAATACTTAGAAAAGAGTGAGGAAAATGTTATCTGATAGGGGAAGTTGTTGGCTTTTTCAGAGTTCAGCCAAGTCAGCCAACTTCTCATTCCATAAGTAGATATAACAGTGTTTCCTGATGGCATTGATAAACCCAGTCAAAGGAAGTCATATTCAGTCTAGGACTACTTTACCCTCATGTTTCCCTGGTGAACTCAGGCCCAGTTAGCCAAAGATTCAAGTGTAAACAGGAAATTCATTGTTCAGAATGGGATTTGTATCTTTCAGAATAATTATAGCCAATATTACAGGACTTTCGTGTGTGTGTGTGTGTGTGTGTGTGTGTGTGTGTGTGTGTGTGTGTGTGTGTACCTGCACAGAGGGCAAAGGAGAATATCAAGGGTCCTGCTCTATCATTCTTTGCCTTATTTTCTTGACACAGGGTCTCTTGACTTGAACTCATGTCTTCATGTTTGCATAGTAAGCACCCTTACCTGCTTAACCATCTCCCCAGCTGGCCACTTGTTGTTTTTACCTAAGAGAATTTAAAACTGTATGTGGGTATTTATGGAAGCTTTACTCAGAGGCAGCAAGATGCCATTTAATGAATAAATGACTGTATCAATCATGGTGTATCCAGGAAATAAAATATTAGTCAACAGTAAAAAAAGAAATGAGCTACTGGACATCCCTGCATTTAGGAGGCAGAAGCAGGTGGATCTCTGTGAGGCTGAGGCTGGCCTAGTCACAGAGCAAGTTTCAGAACAGTCATGTCTACACAGAGAAACCCTGTCTCAAAAAAAATAAGAAAGAAAAATAAAAAGTAAATGAGCTATGAAGCTATAAAAAGCTAAGGAAGGAATTGGAATGATGAGTGGACTTTGCTCCATAGCAGATGAAAAGAGGCAAAGGGCTGAAACTTCAGTTAAAACTAAACAGATTTTAGACTTGCAACAGCAGTCAATCCCTCCAAGATTTTAGAATCTAATCAGTGAGTGTTGGAATGTAGCTAAGAATGTGGAAAGTATATTCCAAGCAAATGAACCTAAGGGGCAACTTGGTGTTGCCATTTTAATATCTAACAGGATAAACTTCAAGCCAGAACTAATAAAAGAGGATACTCATCAAAGAAAAATCCAAAACTCTGGCATTTCAATTCTTGATATCTATGTCCCAAACACAAGAGCATCCAAATTTGTAAAAGAAACACTACTATAGCTTAAATTACATATTGACCCTCACACACTGAGAGTGTAAGACTTCAATACCCCATTCTTACCAATAGACAGATCATCAAGACAAAAACTTAACAGAAAAGATGGAACTAACAGATGTTAGAAAGCAAATGGACCTAACAGATATTTATAGAATGTTTCATCCAAACACAAATAATGGACCGTATTTTCTGAAGCTCATAGAACTTTCTCCAAAATTAACCACATACTTGAACACAAAGAACGTCTCAGCATAGAAAAGAAAATTGAAATAACTCCATGAATCCTATCAGACCACCATGGATTAAAGCTGGATATCAACAACAAAAACAATAGAGGCTTACAAACTCAGGGAAACTGAACAACTCTCTACTGAATAGAAAATAGGTCAAGACAAGAATAAGAAATAAATTAGACTTTCTAGAATTCAATGAGAATAAATAATAGCATACTCAAACTTAAGGAACACAATGGAAGTAGTTCTAAGAAGCAAGTTCATAGCACTAAGTGCCTACATTTAAAAAAACTAGGAAGGTCTCATGCTAGCAGCTTAACAGCACTCCTGAAAGCTCTAGAACAAAAAGAAGTAATTATACCCCAAAAGAATAGATGGCAAGAAAAACTCAGGGCTGAAATCAATAAAATAGAATCAATAATTTAAAGAGTTCATTCTTTGAGAAATTCAACAAGATAGACAAACACTTATCCAGATTAACTAAAAGATGGAGAGATGATATCCAACTAATTAAAACGCAAAAGGACAATATCAAAATCAACAAAATCAGAAGCGAAAAGGGGGGCCATGATAATAGGACAGCAAGGAAATCTAGAAAATCATAAGGCTATACATTAAAAATCTGTACTCCAGCAAATTAGAAATCTAAAAGAAATGGATGATTTTCTCAATAGGAACCACGTAATAAAGTTAAATCACAATCACAATCAGATAAACAATTTAAAAAGCCTTGTAACCCCTAGTGAAATAGAAACACTCATTAAAATCTCCAAACCAAAAAAAGAAAAGAAAAAGAAAAGAAAAACTCCAAGGTCAGATAGCTTCAGAGCAAAGGCTTTGACAAAATCCAATACCCCTTCATGATGAAAGTCCTAGAGAGAAAAGAGATAGAAGGAACATGCTAACATAATAAGACCCACATTCACATCAGAGCAATGGATTGAGCCCCCAAGGTGCAGTTGAAGAGCAGAAGGTGGGAGAAGATAAGAAAGGAAGTTAGGACCGTGAGGGGCTGGTCCACCTACTGAGACAGTGTGCCTGAACTAATGGGAGCGCACCAATCCAGCTGGACTGGGACTGAATGAGCATATGATCAAACCAGACTCTCTGA
>PVIU01031810.1:0-14342 GCA_004026605.1 Ondatra zibethicus
CATTTGGGACATGTGGCTCCCACCTAATTGTGGTGGTACTGTTTTATGGTACTGCCATCTACATGTATCTGCAGCCACCGTCCCCTGCCTCCAAGGACAGAGGGAAAATGGTGTCCCTCTTTTATGGGATCATCACACCCATGCTGAACCCCCTGATCTACACACTTAGGAACAAAGAGGTAAAGGGAGCATTTAAGAGATTGATGACAAGGGTCTTCTTGGCCACAAAATAAGGAGTAGGCATTCTAGAGTCTTATGAACATAACCTTTTACAGCCTGATAATTTATACTGTTTTGTTCCCTGTAGAACTATCATGATGATCCTCCTCAAATACCGTCTTCTTGACTGAAACCTGTATTAGTGTTCTGCTTCCTAGATATATTAATTTCACATGTCCTGAGAAGTGATCATTTTTCAAACAGCAGCAAAAAAAACCCCTTTTGTACTGATTTTTTCTGGATTTCACATCATGCATCTCAATCCCATTCATCTCACTATCTCTTTGTATTTGTCCTCTGTCCCCTCCTCTCTACCCTTGCAACCTCCTTCCCAAAATAGAATAAAATATAAAAGAAAAACAATAAGTAAAAACAAACAAACAAGTCTCAGCATGAAGTTGTGATGTGAAGCAGTGACTTACACACTTTACGCTTTAGTGAAGTCCATACATCTTCACTTCTAAGTGTTGATTGCAATGAGTCATTTGTTTGGCTGGAGGCCTCTGACCTCTACTACAGTATGGCCTTCAGCCCTCACTGGAACTCCTCTTGCATATCCTTTTCTTGCCTTGGGAAACCTGATCCTGCCTCTCACTGAGGGCCCCACACAGAGTAGTGGGCCCTGAATCTTGCCTGGCTTGCACATTAGAGCTGACACTGTTGCCTGGGGCAGGGAGGGGACAGTGCAGGTTAGGGAACCTGATGGCATAAGAGCAGGAAAATTCATATCCTCCACACCTACCATGTGGTGGCATCATTGAGGCCCTCCCACCCCCCTTGCCCCCTGTGACTGGAGGGAAAGCTGACCTCTGTAGCAGTGGGGAAAGCAGGCCCTGCTCCTCTCCTGGGCAAAACAGAAGAGCTATCTCTGGTGGTGTTGCTGTGGGTGAGCCAGCCTTGCGGGCATGAGGACAGGAGAAGCAACCCTGATCCTTGCTGCCTGCTGCGCTGGCATTGGGTGAGCTAACCAGGACAGTGCTGGATGAAAAGTTTCTGCACCTCAACGAGCTTCTTCGCCAATGCAGCAATCCAGATCAGACCAAATCAAACCAAATAGAAAAATCCCACGTTTAATGGATGCAACACTCCCAGATGATTTTCCAACACCCCCTCCCCCCGAGAGGAGACAGGAAAGAGAGACTGGAAAACCATGTGTCTGTTTTCAGGGGGTGCAATTTAAATACCCTGCAGGAGTGGTCTTGAGCATCTGTGGGGGAGGGGTCATTATTTGGCGGGCTTTCTGAGATGTGGCAGTATTCGCTGAAGGCAGCTCGTTCGTCCCCAATCACCCAGACCCGAAGTAATCACACAAGAACTATATTATTTGCAATACTGTTTGGCCAATAGCTTAAGTGAATTGCTAGCTAGCTCTTATATCTTAAATTAACCCATTTCTATTAATTTGTGTATCACCACATGGTTGTGGCCTTCTGGTAAGGTTCTGTCTCGCATCTGTCTCCTGTAGGGTTCCATGGCTTCCCCTTGACTCTGCCTTCTCTCTCATCATTCAGTTTAGGTTTCCCTGCCCAGCTCTGCTCAGCCCTATCACAGGCCAAAGCAACTTCTTTATTCATTAACCAATAAAAGCAACATATATACAAGTCATACTACATCATGGCAGGGTTTGGAGAGAGATGAGGGAGGGGATTTTGGGTGGAACATCCACCAGAATATTCCAAACCCTTTGGGTATATGGATCCCAGGGTCTCGGGTGAAGCTTCCCCCAGAACACAGGAGAGCTTGCTTTAGTGGTGTTGATGAGGGAAAGCTGGTAAGCTGAGCAGCTCTGCTACTACCCAGGCCCAGAACCAGGGCTACAGTTAGCCCACCTCAACATCCACCTCATCCCGGAACAGCTGGAGCATGTGAAGGGGCCAGACCTGCAGATCCTCAGCTGTAGGAGGATCTCCAAGATATGAGAACGGACTTTTTATGATCCTCCCAAACAGTTAACTCTACAAGTTTCCCATTTTCAGGACTTATACCATTTTTATACTTGGCAATGTTTCTTAAAATCTTAGGGTCTAAACTATGTTTGTGGATCTTTCCCCCAGAAATAATACATTTTAATACACATGAATATTCTCATCTACATTCATAAGTTAGAGCTCTATGATTTTTCTTTGGACAGTTGTAGATCTAGCATAATGCTACAAAACTGTCTGAGGCTTCTGTTCTCTAATCAGAAGTGCACAGTTATGAGACCTAAAGTGAAATTCCACACTGTTTAAGAAACACTAGCTGGGCGGTGGTGGTGCACGCCTTTAATCCCAATACTGGGGAGGAAGAGGCAGGCAGATCTCTGTGAGTTCGAGGCCATCCTGGTCTACAGAACTAGTTCCTGGACAGGCCCCAACGCTGTTTGGAAAAACCAAAAAAAAAAAAAACAAACAAAAAAAAGAAAGAAAGAAAAGAAAAAAGAAACAGCACTATACTGAAAAATTCATTGATAATTTCAACAGTTTTAACCAAATCTTCAATTCTTCAATTCTTTATTTTGTAGTTTCTACTTTTCTTAAAATCTTACTCTATTTCATCTACAAAATTAGTAAATCTGTATTTTAAAATCTGAATCAAACTTCTTTTTGAACAATTTCTTTTGGTCATACATTTCTGTCCTTTAACCATTAAAGCACTACTTGCAGTTTAAATGATTTCTCAAATGTTCATCATACAATGCTGTCCACCACTTATTTAAGTCACTTTTCATATTCAAGAAGAATGTTTATTGAATCTTTATTAGTTCCCTTGAACTAGAACACACTATGATCCATACATCTTCCATTGACTCTCAGAATCAACAAAGTACTAAAGAACACTATTTTATTTTTATGTGCATTGGTGTTTTGTCTACCTATCTGTCTATGAACCATGTTCATGCACTGTTCATGGTGGCAAGAAGAGGGCGTTTGACCTCTGGGTCCATGGTTTCAGACAATTACAAGACACCATGTAGATGGTGGGAACTGAACCTCAGTCCTCTCGAAAAGCAACCAGTGCTCTTTGATTCCCAGTGTCCACATGGCCTCACACAATCATCTGTGATTACAGTCCCAGGAGATCTGATGTCCTCTTCTGGCCTTCTGGCCTCTGTAGGCAATAGGTACAAAAAAGGTGCACAGATAGACAAGCAGTCAAAACACCAATTTGCATAAAAATAAATGATACAAAAAGGAAAATGGAATGAGAGAAAATTATTCTAAATATGTATAATAAAATAAGAATAAAAGCAAAAACAATAAAAAAGCTGGTGAAATTTAATAAAACTATATATATACACACACACTATAAGATAATGAAATATCTTGACAACCAATTCCATAAAAGCCTCACCTGGATCGCTTACTGATAATAACAGTAACAGCTGGCTTTTGTCAACTTACACAAACCTAAGTATATCTTGGATGAGGGGATTTTAATTGAGAAAAATCCTCCATAAAATTGGGTTATAGACAAGTCTGTAGGACATTTTCTTGATTCATGGTTGATGTAGAAGGGCTTTAACCACTGTGTGCAGTGGTATCCCTGGGCAGGTGATTCTGGATGGCAAAAGAAAGCAGGCTGAGCAAGCCTTTTGGACCAAGCCAGTAATACATGTTCCTCCATGGTTTCTGCTTCAGTTCCTATCTCAGAGTTCCTGCCCCGAGTTCCCTAGATGATGGACCAGCTGTAAGATGAACTAAATCCTTTCCTCCCCACGTTGCTTTTGGTCATTATGCTTGACTTCAGCAATAGAAATCTAATTAAGGCAAACGCGTACTAATACACTATTGGTTTCAGCTCTGGGATTTGCATTTTAATCAATCTATTTTGCAACTAAAATGAATTCATAGACTGGGGAGTAAGTGACGAATTGAGGAATCAGAATATCAAAAACTCTCGAAGATGTTTTAAGGTATGGATTTGTTCAGCATAGAATAGGAAGTGCTTTGTCCTGATGTCTTTGACATCAGCATTAGAAGGGTGCTCAAGAAATGGAGTTTCTTTCACGAAGAGCAGAATTCCTTCTAGTGGGTAAAAATCAAGAAGGTATACAGTCCTAATAGAATTGGCCATTTCTGACAATCTTGGAAAATGGAAATTTATATAAAATAAAGATCAAATTAAAATCTACTTAATGACTTCCTATTTAAGTTCTGTTTTAGGAATATTTCTACAGTGAAAATAAATTTGATACATTGGTATCTGTGAATGACCAAAGAATAAAACAGAGAAAATGAAGAATGGCATAGCAGATGTCATGTAGAAGTTGGGCTGATGGCTTGTCATTTGAGGACAGAACTGCTTGAACCTATTCTAACTCTTTCTCATAGATATTACACTGCAAAATATGAAGTGACACAAATGGGTTAGTATCTCTGATATTTACAAATGCTGGAGGATGTTGGGATATACATCTACACTTGAATTCACAGTATTGGCTAGGCCTTCTCTCTGAAGTGGTGAAAGAGAAAGAAAGAGTAGTAAAGCTCCCCTGCCTGATTTGACAAGTCGTCACTGTAGGCATGTCTTGTTGATTGAGTCTGGGTCACTTTTGGTTCAATGTTATATCTCTTTTTCCTCTGTGTGCAACTCAGTTAGATCTCTCATCACAACTGGACAGTGGTGGCGCACACCTTTAATCCCAGCACTCAGGAGGCAGAGGCAGGTGGATCTCTGTGAGTTCAAAGCCAACCTCATCTATAGAGCAAGTTCCAGGACAGGCTCCATAGCTACTGAGAAATCTGGTCTCGAAAAACCAAACCAAACCAAACCAAAACAAAAGATCTCTCATCACCTGTCTCATGAGAATTCATGATGGCATTTGTGTTATGGATTATTACTTTAACCAGGCAAAGATGTGTTACATTTGCTTATGTTGTGGGATATTTATTTAATTATGTAAAAGTGTGTTACATTTGTTTATGCTGCATTTGTTTAATCATCTAAAGATGTGTTGCTGTTTTATCTTGCCTGACTAAGGCACCTGAATGATCTAATAAAAAGCTGGACAGCCAATAGCTAGGCAGTAGAAGGATAGGTGGGACTGTCAGGCAGAGAGAATAAGAGTACAGAAGAGAAGAGGGGAGAGGAATGAGAGAAATGAGAGAGAACGAGGCAGAAAGAGAGGGAGACACCTGGGGCCAGAAGCCAGGCAGCCACCAGGCAACCAGACATAGAGTGAGCAGAAAGTAACATATACAGAATGAAAGAAAGGTAAAAAGCCTGAGACAAAACGTAGCTAACAAGAAACAGATTAAAACAAGAGCTAAGGTAAGGCTGAACATTCATAACTAATACCAAGTCTCCTTGTCATGAATGGCTGCTAGTTGGTGGCCCAAGAGAAAGCCTGTCACACATCTGGGATTCATATGAATGATAAATCATAAATGCCACCTCTTAGGATTTTCATTCAGGGATTGGAGAGATTGATGTGGGAATCTCCTCTGTATGTTGTGAATATGTTTTATTACCATTGGCTAATGAATAAAGCTGTTTTGGCCAATGTCTTAGCAGAGCAAATCCAGGTGGGAAATCTGAACAGAGCTATAGAGAGAAAATATGTAGAAAAAATAGTCAGAGAGATGCCATGTAGCTGCCAAAGGAGTAACATGCCAGCACTGGTAAGCCACAGCCTAGCGGTAATACTCAGACTAATAGAAATGGGTTAATTTAAGATGTAAGAGCTGGTTAGAAAGACGCCTAAGCTATTGGTCAAACAATGTTGTAATTAATACAGTTTTTTTGTGTGATTATTTGGGTCTGGGTGGCTGGAAAAGCAAGCACAGTCTTCGCCTACAAGAGATGGCACCCTGGTTAGATTTTATTGTCAACTTAGAGTCACTGTGAAAAGGAAAACTCAGCTGAGTTTTCCAAGATAAGATTGGCCTTGGTCATAGTCTGTGAGAGACTATCTTGACTGATGATTGACATGGCAGGGCCAGTCCACTCTTAATGGCACTATCCTTGATCAGGAGAGCCAGTGTTATATAAGAAAGCAGGCTGAGCATGAGTTAGAGAGCAAGCCAGTAAGCAGCATTTCTCCATGATCTCTGCTTCAGTTCTTGCCTCCAGGCTCCTGCCTTGAGTTCCTGCCCTGGCTTCTCTTGGTGATAGATTGGGAACTGAAAGCGTAAGATGAAATAAACCCTTTACTCCAAAGGTTCCTCTTTGTCAAGGAATTTATCACGGCAATGCAAAGAAAACTAAAATGGGTGGCTCAGGAGCTAAGAGTGCCTGCTACTTTCCCATGGGACCTGGGTTTGATTCCCAGACTCTGCATTGGGTGACTTACAACTTCCAGGGATCTGGCACCTTCTTCTGGCTTTTGCAAGCACCTGCATACATGTGACATACATACACACAGGCACATAAATACATAAAAATTAAAATGACAAAAGCAAATCATTTGTAAGAGATTCTCAATCACATATTTTGCCATTTGTGGTATCGTAAGTTACAAGGATCATTATTTTCTTTTGCAGGGAGTTTTTGATGTTGTTTAACACCCACGAACCATCTCATCATTCTGGGCCCCTCATCTTCTAAAAGAGCATAAAGATAACTTAAGTGACAAGATTCTTTTCTGGATTCTTGAACTGGTGAGCATCTACTTTAGTTCCATTCTTAACATGATCATGGTCTTAGTGTCATTAAAATTCTTCAAACTACACACATTTTCAGTTTGAAATAGTAGAAGATTGCTGCTCTCTCTTTCTCTTACACACACACACACACACACACACACACACACGCATGCATTGAATAGTGAATTAACCATTGGGGCAAAGTTGGCAGAATAATAATACCCTTTCTTTTCAGATCCAAGAAACAAATACTGTTTAAAAACTCATTGGCACATCTAGAGTTGTACATATTTGTGAGTAGAGTGTGATGTCCCAGAGCATGCAGAAATCATGGTCCCCGAAGAAGCCATCTTCTTGTTTCCATCTGCCTTGCTCCCATCCTGGAACAGTCATTACAAATGACCAATCAATGCAATTTTAAAAGCTGTGTGAACATTAATCAGCACCACATGTGTGATAAGATTATTAGAAGCAGTAAAATTTGTCTATTTGTGTTTATTTTCAGCAAACACATCAAGTACACCGTTTCATTAACACTTTCATTTATCTGCATAATCTATATTATAAATAACAATCATATCATGTGAACATGTGATACTTTTAGTCCATTTTTCTATGAAAATTTACCCTATATTATTGAAGTCTAGTGAAAAAAAATCGAGATTACCATAGCATTCAAATGACCCACTCTATGTTATCCAGACAATTTATAGATTAAACTTATTTTAGCCAATGTACAGAAACAAACAATTTTATCATATTAATGTGGTAATGGGTGATGTTTTAATACATATAGATTCTGAGTTATGCTTAAATCATATTGAATATATCCCAAATGTGTGTGATGAAAACATTCTCAACCCTTTCTTCTAGCTTTCTGAAATATAAAGTATGAAATTATTATCTTCAGTCACCAAATGTGGTAGTTTGAAAGAAAATGTCCCCCAAAGGGAGTGGTACTCCTAGGAGGTGTGGCTTCATTGGAGTAGAGAAGGTCTTGTTAGCGGGAGTGTGTCACTGTGGAGGCGAGCCTTGAGGTCTCATGTAGTCTCAGCCGTGCCCAGTCTGAGACCACTTCCTATTAATTACGAATCAAGGTGTAAGAACTCTCACCTCCTTCTCTTGCACCTTGTCTTCCATCACAATGCCTTGCTTCCTGCCAAGATGACGATGGACTAAACCCCTGAGCTGTGAGAGTCACCACACTAACTGTTTTCCTTTATAAGAGTAGCTGTGGTCATGGTGTTTCTTCATAGCAATAGAAATCCTAACTAAGACAGAAGTCGGTACCAGGGACTGGGGTTTTGCTGTGATAGGCCTGACCATGTTTTTGTTTGAAGGAATATGGACCTTGTGGCTGTGGATTAGAAAAGCTTAATGAGCCATCCTAGTAAGAGCACGGAAGACTGTGGTTAATGAGAATTGAGAGGTATTTGATTACACTGTGTAAAAATATGTCACTGTGATTGGTTTAATAAAGAGTTGAATGGCCATTAGTTAGACAGGAAGAGGTTAGGCAGGACTTCTAGAGACAGAGAGCTCTGGAGAGAAGAAGGACGGTGTGAGGACCTGACTTTGCAAACTCCATTTTAAAGAAGGGGCTTCATCTTAAGCCATATAATGAGCAGGGGAGTGATCTCAGCTCCAGAAATGTGCTGTGATAGCAGAATTTGAACAGATACCCTGAAAATAGCCAATTAAGGAGCTAGGGAACATAAAATTTGATGAGGTCCAGATGTTCCTAGGAGGCATCTTGTCTTTGATGATACCTTGTCAATTATTAACAGCTCTTTGTTAGGGTTTTTGCACCCCAAAACACTGACCAATGGTTTCAGAAACTACCTTACCTTATGCCCTCCTTACCTAATCCCAAAACCACAGGACATGAACTCCCCTGATTAAGGCGTTTCCCCTTTATAAGTTCTCCCTGTCCCTACTGGGCACTGCACTTCCCTCACCCACTGCGTTGGTGTGGTAGAGGTGTCTCTAAACTTGAGTTTGAGTATTAAAAACCCTCTTGTGCTTTACATCAGAATCCAGTTCTGTGAAGTTTCTTTTTGGGGGATCTTCAACTTGGGCATAACAAAGGTGTGATTCCCAGCTGGCTGCAGAGGAAGCAGGACATGCAGGAGGAGAGAGAAAAACCACAAGTCATATAACAGCATGTAGATGAATAGAAATGGGTTAATTTAACTTATAAGAGCTAGTGGGACAAGTCTAAGCTATAGGTGGATTTCTAACAATTAATAATAAGTCTCCTTGCCCATTTTTTTGTGCATTTTCTGGTGGCCCAAAGAAAAATCTGACTGCTAGTGGGTATGATTTGAACTGTGAGTACCTGGATCAAGAGGCGTCAGAGGAGAAAGTCAGTATGAGGCTGGTTTTGTAATATTTTGGTGAAGGAAGTGGCTGCTTTTTGCTCTTGTTAAAGGGTCTGCCTGAGTGTTAAAGTGAAGAGTTTTGGATTAATCCTGATGCCAGAGGAAATCTCCAAAACAGTCTATTATCTGTTGTGTGGTTATTAGTGTTGACTCTGATAAAGATTTATAATAGAAAGGAGCAAATGGGGTGAAGAAAACTACAAAATGTATAGATTGGAAAACTGGGCACCAGGAAGTTGAATAGAGCTAAATTCTGTGCTCAAGGAGGTAAACAGATTCAGAAATTGAATAAAGGGAGTGTTGACCTCAGGGCAAGATCCCACCCTGTTAAGTTTCCAATTTGTAAAAAGGAACTAAAGAAAAGTTGGAGCCTGGTGTGGTGTTGTGCCCCTTTATTCCTAGCACTCCAGAGGCAGACGTTGGCAGATCTCTGAGTTTGAGGTCAGGCTGACCTATGGTGCAAGTTCCAGAACAGCCAAGATTAGGTAGTGAAGGTAACCATCCAAAACAGAAAGTTGGTTGAAGAGTCCAGGAACAAGAATTTAGAAATTCAGGTTCCAGGAAGAAAATGTAGAAATATAGGAATATAAAGTTGTAAACCTTGATGAGAGCAAACCATCAGCAGCTTTCTCATCAGTTTAGGGATTAGCTATTAACAATGGATTCCTTGGCTTTATGACCCACAGCTCTGCCTATGGCCAAAGGTTAGTTTTTAAAATGGCTCTCTGCAGCTAAGGGTCATTTTCCCAGATTACTTCCCAAACACTTAAAACCAACAGCTGCCATGGGCTAAGTTAACTTTTAATGACAGGTGACTTTCGGGTGTGCATTGTTCCATATTCTTCCCTGCAGTGAGAAATTGGCAGTGACAGGGAAGCTCAGAGTTTCAGTAAACACCATCAACAGTGTTAGGAAGAAACAGTGGGCTAAAAACAAACACTAATTTAACCAAAGACTTTGCTAATGGAAAATAGTAAAAAGCAGTTTGTATCTAGGTTTTACCTTGAGGTTGTAAAAATTCCTTTGTCTATGTCTAATGCTTACTATAAAAAGAGATGTTTGGAAGCTGCCCAAATTGCCACAATTTCAGAAGCTCAATCTCTTATCAGCTATGGCTGATAAGCTTTGTGTACCCCACAGTGATTCTTTATCTTTTTCTGTAATAAAGCTTGCTTCTGGTTTAATAGTCTTGGCAGTCTCCCCCCATCATTGTGAGACCCCAGACCCAACATGGTGAAGATGAACTTGAAAGAGAGTTGAGCTCCAGCCTGGTCTACAGATCCAGTTTCAGGACAGTCAAACTTAGGCAGTGATGGAAACATGGAAAAGAGAAAGTTGGTGAAGATGTAATTGAATGAGGGGACCATGTTACAGGCCCAGTAAGCACTAGACTTGGCAACTTTGGCCACATGGTCTGGACTTAAGGATAGAAGAAAAGGGATATGGAATTTGCCTCAAAGGAAAGCCTCTGGAGCCAGACATGTGTCAGGGGTGTCTCTGAATGGAGGCCTAGAAAGTCCATTGCATGAAGCTTTGAAATTGAAGCCTGGATTGCCTTGGGGACCCGAAGATATTGGAAATGACAGAGTTGTAGGATACTTGCTGAGGAGGGCTACTTACAGGGAGTGGAACCAGCTCAACCATCATCCCAGATTTCAAGCTATACTACAGAGTTATGATAATAAGAACAGCATGGGACTAGCATGAAAAAATACATGTTAATCAGTGAAATAAAATTGAAGACCCACACATCTACAGTCACATGATTCTTGACAAATAAGCTGACAATTCACATGGAAAAAAAGAGAATACCTTCAACCATGATGTTGATAGAACTGGATAGGTATATGGAGAAGAATGAAACTTGATCTTTATCTCTAAGCCTGCACAAAACTCAATTTCAAATGGATAAGCATAAGACCTGAACCATGAACTACAGTACTGAAAACAGCCTGGTACTGGCATAAGAACAGACAGGAGGACCAATGGAATCAAATAGAAGATCCAGATATCAATCCACACATCTTCGAACACCTGATTTTTGATAAAGAAGCAAAAAATATCAAATGGAAAAAAGAAAGCATATTTATCAAGTGGTGCTGGCATAAATGGATATCAACATGTAGAAAAATGAAAATAGACCCATATCTATCACCATGCACAAAACTCAAGTCCGAATGGATCAATGACCTCAACATAAAGCTAGCCACACTGAACCTTATAGAGGAGAAAGTGGGAAATATACTTGAATGCATTGACACTGGAGACCACTTCCTAAATATAACCCCAGCAGCACAGACACTGAGCGAAACAATTAATAAATGGGACATCTTGAAACTGAAAAGCTTCTGTAAAGCAAAGGACACAGTCAACAAGACAAAACTACAGTATACAGAATGGGAAAAGATCTTCACTAACCCCACATCAGACAGAGGTCTGATCTCCAAAATATACAAAGAACTCAAGAAATTGAACACCAAAAGAACACATAATCCAATAAAAAAAAATGGAGTGCAGACCTAAACAGAGAACTCTCAACAGAGGAATCTAAAATGGCTGAAAGACACTTAAGGAAATGTTCAACACCTTAGTCATCAGAGAAATGCAAATCAAAACAACTCTGAGATTCCATCTTACATCTGTAAGAATGGTCAAGATCAAAAACACTGATGACAACTTATGCTGGAGAGGTTGTGGGGTAAAGGGAACACTTCTGCATCACTGGGGGAATGCAAGCTGGTACAACCCCTTTGGATGTCAGTGTGGCGATTTCTCAGAAAATTAGGAAACAACCTTCCTCAAGACCCAGCAATATCACTTTTGGGTATACACCCAGGATGCTCAATCAAACCATAAAGACATGTGCTCAACTATGTTCATAGCAGCTTTGTTTGTCATAGCCAGAACCTGGAAACAACCTAAATGCCCCTCGATCGAAGAATGGATAAGAAAAATGTGGTACATTTATACAATGAACTACTACAGAGCAGAAAAAAATAATGACATCTTGAATTTTTCAGGCAAATGTATGGAGCTAGAAAACATTATTTTGAGTGAGGTAACCCAGACACAGAAAGACAATTATCACCTGTACTCACTCATAGGTGGTTTTTAAACATAAAGCAAAGAAAACCAGCCTACAAACCACAATCCCAGAGAATTTAGACAACAATGAGGACACTAAGAGAGACTTACATAGATCTAATCTACATGGGAAGTAGAAAATAGAAAAAGACAAGTTCTCCTGAGTAAATTGGGAGCATGGGGACCTTAGGGGAGGGTTAAAGGGGGAAGGGAAGAGGCAGGGAGGGGAGCAGAGAAAAATGTAAAGCTCAATAAAAATCAATAAAATTTTTTTAAAAAGACCTGAACCATATTTGTAAATGTCCAACATTTCTAGCTATCAGGGAAATGCAAATTAAAACTGTTTTGGAATTTCATCCTACTTCACCTAAAATACCTAACATAACCCCTACGCCAAGAAAAAGACAACCCCTGCCGTGAGTGTAGGGAAAGAGAAATGCTTGTTTCCTCCTGGTAGGAGTACAAACTCGAGAAGCACTCTGGAAATCAGAGCAGAGGCGTTTCAAAGTCAAGAAATAGGCCTTTCTCAGGATTCATAGGCAGACACCCAAAGGATCCTGCCTATTACACAGACACCTGCCAATCTGTGCTCATTGCTGCTTTAGTCACAATAGCCAGGAAATGGAAACAGCCTAGACATCTAGCAATGATGGAGGGATAATGAAAGCCAGGTGCATTTCCATAGCAAAATATTATACAGCTCTTAAGAAATTATGAGTTTCACAGGTAAATACTGAATCTGGAAGTAATCATTCTGAATGAGATACCCCCCACAGACACACACACACAGACACACACACACACACACACACAGAGAGAGAGAGAGAGAGAGAGAGAGAGAGAGAGAGAGAGAGAGAGAGAGAGAGAAGAGAAAGATCAGTGCTTTCGTTATGGATGTTAGCTTTGAATCCTCAGGTATGGGAGCTCCATTGGGATTATCTACTAAGGGCAGGAAATTAGTAAGGGACCAAGGGAGGGTGGATTTAAGGGAAAGGAAATAAAAAGCCCTGGCATAGAGGATTAGATGTGAATAGTGACACAGGAAGGGGTAAGGACAGGGTGAAAGGTTAAGGTAGGGGCTGGAATATGGGGAAGGATGACTAATACTAAAGACATTTGAAAAAGTCCTATTGAAAACAGCAGAAGCTTTCTAAAATAAATGCATACATATATATAAGGAGTTTGAAGGGGAGAGGAGAGGCAGGGAAAAATGTAGAGCTCAATAAAAATCAATAAAAAATACATTTATAAAAGGAGTTTAAATAGAGTTCTCTAAAACAATGCAAAATGCACCTATTAGATATACAATGGCAACAATAGTATGCCTCTTTTGGAGTGGCTAGGCAATGAGTTTCCATAAACCCCCAACTATTGCAGGCTATTGGCAATGCTTTGGGTTACTTTTCAAAACTTGACATGATGATCCTATTTCTGAGGCATCACATACTTGAGTCCTAGAACACCGAGAAATCAAGTTAGTACATACCAAGATTCATCCTACTGGCCAGCTTTCATAGTTCTAGAAGGGGCTATGCACACTATCAGAAGAAAACAATGATCATTTATGTTACCCAGCTGTTATCTCTGAGCAATACACAAAAATGACTGGCCATCCAGACATGGCTACATGTGCAAGAGTGATATGAATATCATGGGAGTAATCAACAACTTTCTGATTGGACTTCAGATCTGCTCCACTTGTTGAAATTCATGTATGTTCGTGTTATCAGGATCAAGAACTTGTGACTAGACAGGTCCTAGTTTCTAGGGGAGAAACTTCATTACTCTGCTAAATGAGCATAGCATGAAATAAACCCCTAATAACTTATCATTGTAACCATATGCATTTCTACAGCCTCATTAGAGAAGATGCTTTTTTAAAAGTAAATGGAGACAAACATAGAGGCTCAGAGCTGGTCAAGGTACAATAATAAGAGGTGGCAGAATGCTCAGCCCTAAATGGGACATCTGTATCACACTTCATCTGCTCAAGGCTCTGGGGTCATTGCAGAAGAGAGGTTGAAATAGTTTAAGAACCAAAAGAAATGGTGTTTTCTGTATCCAGCTAAACAGTTCTACATATGAGTTCATG
>PVIU01031811.1:0-14313 GCA_004026605.1 Ondatra zibethicus
GTGTTCATGTAGGTGGGCACCAAGGACATTGAAGGTAGAGCAATTGTATGAGTCTATACCCAATCCCAGCTACTTGGACTACTTACTCCTAATGGTGAGAGCCCCAGAACTCCATAGAAAGAGGGAAAGGGCTGCACAATGTCATACCACCAAAGACTGCCACAGTGTCAGGACACCAGGTGAAATGTTTGGATAGGTTTTATTAAAACATTTAGAAAGGAATAACCAATTACGTGTTTTGTCAATAATGAACTTTTAAATAATGGCCCTTGTGGTGATGAGCGACAAAGACCTGGGCACCTGGAATAGACTTGGCGCTATCCCTCTGGAGTCCGAGGTCACAATTGTAAATTAAAGAGAGGCAGTTCCTGGTTGAGTCTAACAGTCTTGGTGTAGTGACTGACTTCAAAAAGTTGCTAGATTTTACTCAAAATTGAGGTGGAAAATAGTGGAAAATCAGGATGCAGAGGCAGAACTATTGGTGGCCACTTTGATCCTGAGAAAGAGTGTTTCAAAATCATCAGCAAATTCCATTCATGGTTCAGAACAACTGATAGTAAACTTAGGCATGAGGGAGGTGGAGGGAATTGCATGAGTCCATGGAGACCATAAAAATTCCCATGTCAAAATAAAATAAATGAAGAGCAAAACTAAAAAGAAAACAAAAAATAAATAAAAACCAAAAAGAAAAAACAACACCATCACCAGTCTAGTGCTCTTCCTATTATATGCCTAGGCTGAGGCAGCAGAAATCAGAATATGCCTGCAGCCTGGCCTAAAGAGGGAGAAATTTCTATAAAAATCAGATCACCCAACAAAGACAAATTCTCTTATTAATACCAAGTGACCCAACTGAATTCTGAGAATTTCATACCAGAAATAATTCTTATTAATTACAGCTGTCAAGGAAATGGCAATCTGCATGACCTTGTACTGGTTAGACTTACAAAGCACATTCTGGGTGTGTCTACTCAGGAACTCAGTTACAGGGAGCAAAACCCTTTGAATTTTTACTTGAATCTGCAATTACTACTTGGATCAGTGGCCGAGAGTTGTTCCCCTTTCCAACCTCTAACTGATTCATCAAGAAAGGTCATGGCAAATCCCATCAATAACTTTCTTAGTATTCTTGGGATGATCCAAAGTATTACTGGTTTTCTCCTGCTTTCTCCTGGTTTGCAGTTCTGGAAAAGACATCAAGGAAACCTGGCTCCTTTGGTACATGATTCAATCACTCACTGAATTTTTCTTATCTCTTTTTTTCTATTTTTTAGGGAGAACATTTTAATTTTGTTACTTGCACCCATAAGTTGATTAGCAATTTAAATTAATGAACAAAATATTTAAAGCCTGAAGACTATCCATCCAATAGAGAAAGGTCTGAGGCTGTGCTGTGATGCACTAAGAAAGAGAAACTGGGCAGATACTGTGCAGACATTTTTAGTCTTAACACTTGGGCATTGGAGTCAAAAGAATGGTGAACTTAAGACCAGGATAAAACAGTAAGAATTTATGTTAAAAAGAAAAGATTTTAACCTGTGTTGTGACACCTTGAAAATTTTGATGGTGGGAGATGGATCCCCAGTTTTCAGGGAGACACAAGAAATGGTTGTTGATTGAAATGGTAAGTGACTTAATGAAGCATGTCTAAGCAATGATATTTTCAGAAGACTATAAGTCATGCTTTTAGGGGAGTTTAAGTTTTATTTTCTATTATAGCCTGCTTGTTTACTTTGAAAGGGACATGTATTCATTATTCACACCGTTCCTGAAATCTCTAAGCTGTGCCAAATGTTTTTTTTATTTTATTTTCCTTTTTTATCATTCTTTTTTCCTTTATGTCTTATTTTTTATTTTGTTGAAAACAGTTTCTCCCTGGGTGGTGGTTGCACACACTTTTAATCCCAGCACTCAGGAGGCAGAAGCAAGAGGATCTCTGTCAATTCGAGGCCAGCAGAAGCAGTCTCCAAATCTACAAAAAAACCCATCTATATATGTATAGAAACACACATATATACATATATATACACATACATACATATATGTGTATGTATATATATAAATTTCTTCTGTCATGTAAGACATCTTGAATATGAGGAGACCTCCCTACATTCAAGCAGTTGTGTCAATGTTGTCTTCAATTTTGGTCAGAGCAGTCATTTTCAAAGAGAGAAGCTATGTCTGAGTTTCAGCCTGGTTTGTTTGGGGGTATCCATGGTACCCACTGGAACAATAACTCAACCAAATGCAACTCATTCTGGCCACTGGAAGATCTGATTGACCACCCCACAATGTCAGTTCTTACTGCCTTTCCACCATTACTGAGTCCTCATTAGGATTACCCATACAGATTCCAGGAAATTTCCAAAACAAACTGCAGGCAAAGCACCCTGAGAAGTTGGGTAAAGAGGAGGACACTCTGAGTTCTAAGAGCCTTGGTAAAGAGCTTATTACCTAAGAACTCTAGGATTGTGGCTCCACCATGAAAAGGCTTGGCAGGCCAAAGATTCTTCTCTTAAGCCCTGCCCACTTCTGGGCAAGCTTTATAAAAGGAGACTAGAGAGCCCTGGAGCTGAGTTTGGTTTTGCTTTGCGCCTTCATTAATGACCCTGAAGGTCTGAAGTCCTAATCTCCAGCTGACATTTTCACTCTGGTTAGGGCAACCAAACAGCTGTCTGTGTCTTATATTTGAGTACCCACAAGGACCTTAACCTATCAAGACAGAAAAGCTACTTCTTGCTTCCTCTGTATCTGGATGACGACTGCAGACTGAATCTTTCCTCTTCCCAGAATTCTCCTGTTCTCATTGTCCTGCCTCTACTTCCTGCCCTGTTGTCCTGCCTATACTTCTTCTCTGGCTACTGGTCAATCAGCATTTTATTAAACAAGTACAAGAAACAAATTTTTCCAGAGTAATACCATTGTCCCATAGCACTCCTGGACCTTTTTTTAAAAATAAGAACTCGGAATCTAATATCCTTTGTTTAGCCTTTGTCCAGACCATTATTCATAACATCTTGTAATTAACATTATAAACAAAGATAAATATCCATAATCCATTTTTGGGGAATCTGGGCATAGTTTTCTAGGCTACTTTCTGCTGATTGTAGGTGCTGATAATCTTATGGGGACCTAAAGAAAATTTAAGACTATGGTCAAGTCCTGACTGGAAAATTCTGTGAGGATTAATCATCTCAGCCATCAGTCTTGAGGCTGTCCTGGATGTAGAACTCAGACATCTGGGTCATCCACTCCTATTGGAGATTTCTCAGGGAGTCTTCCTTGATCAAACCTGATTTTTCTTAGCCTAGAATGAATCCACAGCCTCTCATTTCCTGTGTAAACAAAAGCAAAGCCTCTTCTCCAAAATAACATACTTTTTGACTTCAATTTTGAAGTCAAAGTATTTTCAATATATATATGTTGGATTAATCTAGAAGCTTTTATAATTAAATGTCTTTTAGCAGCTGTTAATCCTTCCTCAGCAGTCATACAATTCAAAGATAACACAATAATTTACAGTATCCAGACTGTCTGTGTATTTTCCATCTTCACATTGCTTTATTTTAAACTCTATTTCTTTTATTTTTATTTTTAATTTTTGGCTTTTTGAGGCAGGGTTTCTCTGTGTATCTTTGGCTGTCCTGACACTCACTCTGTAGACCAGGTTGTCCTTGAACTCACAAAGATCCACAAGCATCTGCCTCCCAAGTATTGGGATTAAAGGTGTGTGCCACCATACCTTGAACTCAAAGAGATCCGACTGCCTCTGCCTCCCAAGTGTTGGTATTAAAGGTGTGTTCCATCACACCCAACTACTCTGTTTCTTTCTGACTCAGCAGCCATAAAAAAAAAAGCCACGGCGGTTTTATAATGCTGGCTTTCTGCCAGCGCAATCTCTGGCTCTTGCGGGAGACAGAAAATTTGGATGGGGTTTTGTGACTAAAGTGCTACGGCTTGCTTGATGGCAATGTGGACTGCTGCCTGATGGAACTGTACATGGCTCAGGGGCCCCAAATGGCTCTGGAGCAGGAGTGGCTCTGCCATGCTGAACTATGCTCATCTCAGGCTGGAACTATCATAATTATCATAACAGTTCAGTTAAGGTTTAGACTGGGCAGGAAACAGGCGGAACCGTATTACCACTACATGGTGCAACTTAAGTTTTTAAGAAGTGCATAGCATTTTAAGAAGTACTCCTGGATAGTAAAGAATTACAGATTCACAATAGGACAGATTCAGACATGAAAGACTTCTAAATGGTTCACACTGTTGAATGAAGGTACATAGTAGTCTTAAAAGAGAAAAGAAATAAAGACTATAGAGAGATGCTTTAAAAAATGGGTAAAGTCTTTAAAGAGACAGAGTACAGATAATCATTGATTAAAGGAAGTAAAAAAAATAATAAGCCACGTAAAAATGGAAAATTCACAGAATGTCTGGATTATGTATTTTATTGTGTTTTCTTTAGATTTTTTGACTGTGAAGGAGCTAAGTACAGAGAGAATTTTCATTGTGTGGGCTGCCAAACTAAACCAACATATATGTTCTAAAGGTATCATGACTTCCAAATTTGGGTCTAAGGATATGGTGCTTTGGAAAAGAGGTTCTTCTTTTATTTTCACAGAGGATAAGAACCTGTGGATTGCTTCCAGATCAATAATATGGTTTCATAGACCACACCCTCCTGAAGGTCACTGTGAACATCTTCAGAAAATTACTTCACTCAACTGCCAAACGAGATGAACCTGGTACACAGGATACACCATGAAAGACCTGATTGACAGTGCCCCCATACAGCAGGAAGAAGTTTGGAGAGAAATAACTGTGCCCATATTCCCAAATATTGTTTATAAATGTTCTTTTATATTTAAAGGGGGATATGATATAGATATGAATAATTTACATTGGTATAAATTTTGCTTTATTGATATAAATTTAAGGTCAATTTTGTTATATGTATATGTATTTCTGATCTTGATTAAGGTATTGTGATTGTGTAGTTCATTTAAAAATGTAATGTATAATTAGGAAATATAAGTTGTTAATTGATAATCATTAATATAATCAAGCTTGTAGTCATGTTAGTTAGATTTTCTAGATATATAGAGATACATTTCAGTTAGATAGGCATTCTTCACACCTTTCAAAGATGACAGAATATGGCATTTAAGGTTTTAATAACTTAGGGCTTTTCATGACAATGAGACACGTCTGCTCCTGGCAGCACCAATCTACTTCAAGAGGAAGAAGGGCATCAAAGAGGCTCCTTATGGAGTTGATTAGCCATTTGGGCAAGAAACTGCTCTTGCCTAGACTGTTGCATAAACTGGACACAAAGAACCTACAGATAGAGGACTGCTGAACTTGCCTAAAGGTGAGATGATCCTTTGTGGTTCCTGATTCATGAAAGAGTCGGTGAGACATTCTACAGGATACAGAAAAAAGTGACTGAACTGTCTTTGAAATTTCCTGCTTCATGGAATTTAGTCTGCTGAATACTGTGGGCCTGTAGGCTGAAGATGGATGTGGTCCAGAGGAACTTTGGGTGATTGTCCAGGCAGCGAGATGTCTCTGTCATTTCTAGAGTTTTGGAAGTTGCTTCTTGTTTACTTAGGTAATATTTTATCCTTCTGGAGTCTTTGATGGAATTGAAGAATGGATAGTTATAGTTATAGTTTTCCTTTGTTATGATAAAAGATAAAATAGATATAAATAGTGTAACTGTAATTCTTGCTTGGCAACTGTTTTGTTATATGTAATTTTACTATGTTAAAATGAAAGCCTTTCTTTTTTTTAAACAGAAAAATGGGAGATGGTGTAGGAGGTCCTTCCGTATTTCTGTTGCTTTCATTGGTTGAATAAAGAGACTGCCCTGACCTTTTGATAGGGCAGTACTTAGATAGGTGGGGAAAAGAGAACAGAATGCTGGGAAGATTGTAGTATGACAGACACCATGTTTCTCTTGCCTGAGATGGATGCTAGTTAGACTCATGCCAGTAAGCTACAGTCAAGTGGTGATACATATTAATGGAAATGGGTTAATCAAGATGTGAGAGTTAGCCAATAAGAGGCTAGAGATAATGGGCCAGACAGTGTTTTAAATGAATATAGTTTCTGTGTAATTGTTTCAGGGGTTAAGCTAGCTGGGCACCAGGAATGCGGCACACACCTTTTGCTACACTTTCTTTTTTATTTTGAGGACTTTCTCCTTTTTCTTTTCTCTCACAAGTCTACATATATTTTTAAAGACACTGTAAGTTTAGAGTTTTTTTTAAAATGTGTATCTATCTTTACTGTAAAACTCTCCTTTTCTGACCACATGAGTCTTTAATTTGCTAAGCAATATGGATAGGATTAAAACCATGCTTTGATGGTTGGATCCAACCCATTCCTGAGCTTTCTAAGAGTCCAGCCTCATGGCAGAGGTACTTGCTGGAGCCATGTTTATTGCCACAACTCTATGGAGTTTCAAGGTCCCTGCCACCACCAAAAAGCATGCTTTCAGCTATTCATCAATACCATTTAAGTGGTGGCAGGTCCTCTTAAAAGAGTTGCAATGCTTTTACAGCTAAAGCTGAGTCAGGAAGCTTCTCTTAAATGAGACACACTTGTCTCTAGCAAGCAGAGCTCACCTGAGAAAATGCTGCTACCAAGAAGCCTTGCTTAACTCTATTCTTTTGTATCTAGATTTACATCCCAAGCTCTCTCAGGTTTTATGTGAATGCAATTGTTCCATGTAGGGTGCCATTTGTTGACTGAGGTTTCTGTCCCACCCAGTCCCTTAGCCATTCAATCCCAAAGAAATACACAGTGGTCTAATTAATTATAAACTGTTTGGCCTAGTAACTCAGACTTCTTATTAACTCTTTTTTACATCTTAAATTAGTCCATAATTCTTGTCTGTGTCAGGCATGTGGCTTGGTACCTTTATCAGTGAGGTATTCTCATCTTGCTTCCTCTGTATCTGTGTGATGACTGAAGACTGAATCTTTCCTCTTCTTAGAATTCTCCTGTTCTCATTTCCTTGCCTATACTTACTGCCTGGCTACTGGCCAATCAGCGTTTTATTAAAACAATACAATATAAGTGACAGGGTGCAAGAAAAGTGTTTAAATATTTCTGAGAGCAAGTAAATAAGTAAATGTGAAAGCCCTTGTGAGCTTCAGTCTTTGTGTTTGCAAAGCAAGCCTGATGATGTATTTTTCATGAGGATTGCTTTGGCACATAAATGAGATGCAAGTGTATCTTAAGCTCTTGTCATAAGATATAATGATCAAATTACTTTGGCTTTCTACAATTTGTTTCTTTCTTTCTTGTTTTTGAGACAGAGTTTTACCTACACAGCCAAGACTGTCTCAGCTTCTAAGTAAGTGCTGGGTTTACAATCACACCAGGATTCCTTTCTTTAATCTTAACAAAAGCTAAGTCTCTTTAAAACCTCACCCAAGGGTTGTAGTGTCTTGGAATAAAGTAGATATTTTGAAAACATTTACCATGCTTGAAAATTCTCAGATAAAATCTGCTTTGAGAAACACTGCAAGTAAGATTATAGGGAACTGAGAATTACTAAGTATTATGGATGAATTTGGGCTCATGACTGTAATCTAATAGTATCAAGGAAGCATCATGAGCAAAATGAAATTGCTGTATTCCCAGAAAGACCTAGCTTGCACTGTCAAGTTTCTTTTCTGTTGTGTAACTACTGGGGGAACAATACATTACCTCAAATGACATCTTAGCAAAGGGAGGTCTCAGAGCAGCAGTTATAGCGTCTCCCTAGAAGAGGGTGACATCAGTCACCCCAGTGTGGTAGCATTATGACAACAGCTCTTAATAAGTGATGGCTGATGGTTCTAATGAAAATGTAATTTTAAAGGTGGTAATCTCCCCTATTTACAGTCATCATCAACCTTGCATCAGTACTTCAAGCGAAAAATTTAAAACTACTTGGAATGTTTGGCTTATTTATAAGTTTCAAAAACTGAAACCTCAGTGTCAAAAGTGGAGATTGTAGCAAGCATTAAAATGGCCATTACCAAAGATAAATGGAGAAGGTGACAGGTGATCCTTGAGTATCAGTGTGGCAAATCAGAGTGAAGAATAGCTCAGTGGCAGAATTTTTAGGCTCTAGGGCTAGCATTTCCCCTCTGCTCTACAATGTTCCTTTTGCTTTGCACATGAAGGTCATTTGCTCTTATGTTTAATATTGCACGTTCTTCTGAGGCAGAATTGGCATCCAAATGAAAACATAAATAAATAACACAGAAAGAAGTACTGTGGAGTTCTTGGGGTGTCTGGAATGATGTTGAGATTTCAACATTTCAAGGACAACCTGAAGGTAAACCATGACTCATGGAGCAGGCATTCCAGCCAGCCCTGATGTCATTTTTATATGAAGGACTTTTTATTTACAAAGAGCTTAGATTTTTATTTTTTTAACCAAACTCAACTATGCCAGGACATTTATTTCATCTCCCATAGACTAATGATGTGCAAATTGGATTGAATGGGACTGCGAAGTCATTTGTAACATAGAACAAGTGTTTGCAGCAGCTGAGCTGCGAGTGGCTGAAAAGACTGTTCTTTTGAAATTACAAGAGAGGGCTCTCAGCAGCTGTTTGTGGAGTCCGCTAAGCTGATGCTGTCCAGGATGCTACTTTTCAGGGCAACTGTGGACCAACTGTATTTGCTAACCACACATTAAAAGTTATGAAATATTTACTTTTGTCTTCTTTGGCTGGTACAAGGTACAGAACACATCTGCAACCACATTTGCTTGTGAGCCTTCTGCAGTTTAGACCTTCTGTGGAATCTTTGTCTGTGCAAACAAACTCTGATTTATCCCTTTTATAAAGGAGAGGAGGAGATTACCACTCCTTATCAGTGAGCTACATGAGTGCTGCACTGTATGCAGCCAGTAGCGTCAGAGTTATTTTGAGCCTTATGCTTTCGTGAGACTAATGTTGTGAGGGCCATCTGTCTGCTTCTTGGAGACCACAGTCTTGCCTGCTTCTGTTGAAACAGTTCTTTCTCCCTAGAAAACAACATGCTAGTTTTCTAGGAGAAACTGCTGATATCAGCTTTTAAATTGTGTTGGGGAAGTCAGTCTGTTGCAACCTATTCCATGTCCCCCGAACGTGGCGCTGGAAAGATGTGGAACTTTCCCAGAGTCTATCTGACTCGTACATTTTGAATTTACACTGTTCTTTCAGAAATATTGAACTCATTGGCTTTTCATATTTTCAGTTTTGCTTTGAACTCTATGACTGGAGCCATGCTATGCAGTATTACACTGGGATAGAATCACATTGGCATAAGTTTATTGAAAGGCAAGGAAATATAACTGCGAAGTAGAGCTTATTTTAAGTGAGATGTAATTTTACTACATGTGTAAAATTAAAATTAAAATGTGTAAAATTAAAGCATGCATAGTGATGCTAACCAGATTTGTACACACACACACACACACACACACACACACACACACACACGCGCGCGCACACACACACACACCACAAATGAGTAAAAGTGATCTGAATTTTCCAAAATATAATTGACTTCTTTGCAAAAGCTGTGGCAGAGTAGAAATTTAACCCATAATTTTCTGAACATTGAGATAATAAGAAGGACGGATTGTAGTATTCTGATGTTCATTGCTGATACAGGAAACATAGTTTTCTGAGTAGGGTCAACATTTTTCTGACACCATACTAAAGGTACAGGTTACTGCATCTTCTTAGGTACTTTCTAGTACAAATGGGTTGATTCTTTAATTGTTTTCTTTTGTTGAGCCCTGGTGCACAGTCAAAATGTTTTATTAAGTATTAAGGTTTGTAAGTTATATGACAAAATTTTTATCTTCAAAGAATTAATAATAAGTTCATGCATATGATTCTATAAAGGCAATTTATGCTTATATTTTATTTTATTAAAATTAGTAATAAGGTTTATTCAAATGATCTTTTTTTTTTCAAACTAAACCTGAGGACATGCTATTGTATCTTAAGTTGTGTGTACAGTCTTAGATAGTTGAGGCCTAAGTGTCAGGATCATGTTTTTAATCTGCAGCAATGAGAACCGAAAGTGACAGTAACTCTAAAGTCACTACATGGTCTTTCTCAAATAGCAGAGTCATGAAAGGAACATTTGGTAAGTTTCTCAGCCGTAACATAGTCAGGGTTTTTTTATGCTCTTCATTTTTACAGGTAGTTGGTCAAAGATGCTGTCTGTATATGAGGGAACTACACTTTTATTGTGGCAGTTTGTTTGATTTTTGAGACAGGATATCACTATTTAGGCCTGACTGGCCTGAAACTTGCTATGTAGACCAGGCTGGCCTTGAACATACAACAATCCACCTGACTCTGCCTACTAGGTACTGGAATTGAAGGCATGTACCATCATGCCCAGACTTCTTGAAAACTTAAGAGTCAAATTGAGATTTTTGGGGTGTTGTGTGTGTGTGTGTGTGTGTATGTGTGTGTGTGTTGAACCATTAAAATAGTTACCATCTATTTTCTTGGAACTCATGGGGACTAGAATTAAGGATTTATATTTTTCCAATAATGTTGAAATCAGAAATCTGTGCATGTAGCACACGGACGGTGGATTGAGATAGCTCAGAGCCATGTTTGTTGAAGGCCGGAAGCAACATTTGCCCTGTACCATAGCCCTGTCTGTCTCCTAATGCTCTTTCTGACTTACACTCCCTAATAAATATTGTGGTATTGAAATAAAGTCAAAATTAGAAGTTACTATAGGACTTTCACCACTGACTGTCTAAAATATCTCAATAATGTTAGTTACTATTTTATGAAGATGGATGTAAGTCCAGTTGACAGGGAAGTTCAGATGCCTTTGGGAGATGAGCACCAACGCTACAAAAGGTAGTGTACTAAGTGCTGCGGGAGCACAAAAGAGAAGAATTGAATTTACCTCAATGGATTGGGGAAGACTTTATTCTCTTAAATAAAATGGCATTTGAATTGTATCTTTAACAATGAGAATAAACCAGTAAGGCAGAGAAATGGAAAGCTATTAGTTTCTCTTCCAGGTATCTACTGCTCCATAATTAGATACTCCTAGACTTAGTAATTTTCCTCATAAACTCTTAGTCTGAATAGGACCTGGTGATGGCTGCTACTTAGTGTGGAGAAAGGAAAATGGCTTTTTTGAGCAGCTGGCCACCTGGCTGGCAGAGGAGCTAGACCTGCAATCTTGCTTTGAAAGTGCTTGTGCTTTTTCACAGCATGGCAAGGGAGCTCCAAGAGAGTATTCTTCAAGAGACACAATATGGAAGCCATGACTGCCTCAGTGTTGAGCCTGGAAGAAAGACGGCATCACTTCTAGCCATCTGCCAGATTCAAGAAGAAGAGAAACAGACCTCCATAAATGTAGCCAACCTTAATCAACTGCATTTGCAGATAGAGAACCATCTTTAATAATTTGCTAAATACACCAGCTGGCAGGAGAACATAGAGAAGACATTTGGGTCAGGTAGAAAATCACATCAGATGCTGTATTAGCATTTTTTTCTGTTGCCATGATAAAATGCCATGATCAAGGAAACCTAGAGAGTAAAGCATTTACTTTGGCTTTGGGTCCAGAAGACAAGCGTCTGTACTGTCAAGGAGACAGGGCATCAAGCAGCAGCTGCTGAAGACTCACATCTTGATATGTAAGCTTGAAACAGAGGAAGAACTAAGAAGTAGCATGCATCTTTAAACTCTTAAAGAGTATCCCAATCATACACTTTCTTCAGCAAGGCTGCCTCCTAGGCCTCCCCAGGCCTCCCTAAATGGTGCAACCAAATGAGGACTATGTGTCCAAATGCCTGGTTACAGGGGTATTCCATTGAAGCCAGTACAGGTGGTGACCAGAAAAGTGGCATGGAATAAGAGAAGCTGTTAAGAAAGATCATGAGTTTTATGCTGTGTTCAGAATTGCATGGGTCTTCACCCCTAGAAAATTTGCCTGATGATCCCTGTGTCCATGTGGAGGACTGACAGGGGTAAGTGGCATCACAAATGTGACTGTTGGATAATAATTCTGGATATCTTTGTGAGAAAGGAAATAGAAGGAAATGGAAGGTGGATACTGGGAAGGAAAGGGTTGATTCCAATAAAATTACACATAAAGATTAAGACTTGCTTACCAAATAAATCTGACATTAAGTATTGCAAAAGAATCAGCATGCTCTTGAAGTACCCAATGATGTGGGCTGCCCTTCTGTCTTCTGTGAAAAGGTGTTGCTTTTATTGGTTGGTGAATTAAACTGCTTTGGCCTATGGCAGGGCAGAATATAGCTAGGTGAGAAATCCAAGCAGAGAGACAGGTAAAGCAGGCAGAGTTGAGGAGAAGCCAGAACAGCAAGATGTACTAGAGAACAGGTAATGCCACAAAGTCAGGTGGTGATACACGATTACAAAAAATGGGTTGATTTATATGTAAGAGCTAGCCAGTAACAGCCTGAGCCATAGGTCGAGCAATTATAATTAAAAAATGAAAAATCTTGACCAGCTCAGTCAGTAGAGCATGAGACTCTTAATCTCAGGGTCATGAATTCAAGCCATACATTGGGCACCTGGTGAAGTGAGAGCCCACAAAAGTCTATTTACCAATTTATTAAGGGTCGCAATGAAAAGACAAACTCACGAATACAGAACAAAGCACTGATCCAACTGACGTTGCCCAGCCATTCTACTCAAGGGTGAAGAGCCACCGACTACAGGCTGCTTCTTTGTTGCTTGCTCTGGATCCAACCAGACCAACAGAGTGAGTCAGGGTTCTCCTCAGTCTTACTGGGTCACATACTCAGAGAAGACCACACCCACAGGACAAGTCACCCCAAAAGTCATTGGCTAAATGGGTCGAGTTTCCACAACAACCTAGTTTGAAAATGGGATTCATTCTTAGCACAGAAAGTGAAATATGCTTGGGAGAAAAGAGAGGGCATGGTAGACTTAATTTAGGATATGTTTCATTGGAACTGCTTTCTAAGAAGTTTCCTAAGCAAGTGGTTATATGAATGCTGATTTCAGAAGCCAGATTAGCTTCTGAACGATAAAAATTGTTATGAAGCTCTACATGTTAGTTGAAACTTGAAGAATAAATGGGAACAAGAAAAAGAATATTTTTTTGAGAAGGGTTTGAAGGTCAAATTTGGGAACAAAACAACTTAAGCCAAATGATAGGGTCAAAAAATACAAAAGGCCATTAGAAATAGAGGAGTGTTTATTGAACAAATACAATAATATCTGTTACAAAGCTGAGTTGATTAGCAGTGCACTAATTTCCAAATTGTTTTCTTAATGGCTCCCATGTTTAGTCACTGAATGGGAAGGCAGGCTGACAATTTCTACCACCTTTCCTGATATTGAACATTTGCAATGGCTCTATAGAAGGCATGGCTCAATGTATGCAAATGAAGGTGCTTAAACGTTACCTCAAGATTGTAATATCTTCCCCAAAGTCTGTAAAATAGAGTTTATGTTCAATGTGAATCAGTCATGATCTGTGTTTAGCTAAGGACGGTGACTAGAAATAGCTGAGCACTGGGTCTAGTTTTCAAACGTGATGGTACTATCAGTCTCCGCAGAGACACTACAGTGAGCAACCCTGTAAGGATGAGAAAGCAGGACAGGTATGGAGTGTTGGCTTGGGTTAGCACTGACAGCTGTGTAGACATTGACAGACTTTAAAGTCCTTGTTGTTTTGTAGTTCCATTACAGAAAGTTCACCATCCACTCAGTAAATGCCTGCTGAGCTTCTCATCATATGTTCTAGCTGGCACTTATCAATATTTTAATTCTTTAAATCTTTAGAATTATACGGTGTTATTCATTGTCTCTCTCATTTTATATGTAGGTAAAAAACCTCATTGAGGTACATTACATTTCCCTACATGAAGAGACCATTTAAGGAAAAAAAAACCATTAGATTCCAGAGTTCATGTTCTTTCCACCATGTGATAATGTCTGTATGAGGTCTCCCATCCTTTACTACCATCATAAAAGGATAAATTTACTGAGAATTAATTTGAATATCACAGATTCATCATTTAAACACCGAGTTCATTAATTTTCAAAGTATTTCCCCAGAGTTATGTAACCGTCACCATATTTACTTGCAACAAAATATTTAGAATGACTTGTGTTTGCAGACAGTAAACACCCAGTTAAAAACTTTTGAGTAAGTAAATGAAATATAGGTGAAATGGCAGACATGCAAAGCCTGATTCAGATATTTTGCGTGTGCGTGTGTGTGCGTGTGCGTGCGTGTGTGTGCGTGCATGTGTGTGTGTGCGCGTGT
>PVIU01031812.1:0-14335 GCA_004026605.1 Ondatra zibethicus
TTTTTTAACTTTTTGTCATGATATTAATGGTCATATAGAGTACTAACTAATTCTAGAAAAAGGTTTCATCTACCTTCCTATACATGATTTTGGGTTTGAGTCTTTATCAGTTTTCTTCAGTGAACCATAAGCACACCTAACAGTGACATTTGAAGTCTCCAAAAGGAGGTTGGGGACCCAATTCTTCCAGGACTATGATAACACCACTAAGTTGAAAAACACCACCTAAAGATCAACTTTGGGCTAAAAATTTCAAGGTAGCTAACTGAGATGATTCAGTCTAACAAACTAATCTAGTAAAGTCTTGAGGCAAGCTCTGTACTTTCCCATTACACAGAGACTGCACAATAAATGATACAGTTACTTCTCCCAGGGTTTGGTAATTTACCCAAATTTTTCTTTTCAGGATGCCTTAAAGATACCATAACCCCCATATAGCAGTAAGTAATCTGAAGAATATGATGTCCACATTTCCAAGAGGTGGGGTGGGTGGTTTTTGGTCATTCAATGGGTTATTGATATTTGTCATTGTTCATGGGGGATTGGTTACAAGTTGTTATTGGTAATGGTCAGGAAAAAAGCTAAACTAAGAAAATTAGTTTTAAGGTTCTTGTTTTGAAAAGAAAAAGAGAGAACATAAATAAGATAAGATAAGATAAAATGAGATAAGATAAGATAATAAAATGAGATAAGATAAGATAAAAAGGTAGAAGAATGAATCTGCTTTTAAAATAGCAACTAGTAGTTTTAAATGTTTTACATTGGAATGGACTTCTGTATATACAGATTTTGTATATTGATACAAATTTGAGATTAATTTTGTTAAAACAGAGTGTACATACATTTCTAATCTTGTTCAAGGTATTGTACATATGCAGCTCACTTAACAATGTAAAGCACATTTCTAGTCCTTGAAAGTTATTATTAACAAGTGTTTAGGATAATAAGGAAATGTAGGCTAGTAATTAGTCACCTATTACAATCAAACTTGTAATTCCATTAGGTATATTTTCAAGGTCAAACAGATATATGTTAAATATACAGGTCCTCTTAAAATACTTCAGAGATGTACAGAATATGGCATTTAAAATGCTTTAATAACATAGGGGTTTTTTAAATTTCTTTTATGACAATGAGACATGCCTGCTCTTGTTAGCACCAATCTACTTCAGAGAAGATGATGGGCATCACACAAACTCGACACAGAGTTTGTGGCAAAAGTAAGCCACTGGGCAAGTATGCTGTCCTAATGGGACAAGTGGGACACAAAAGAGACTGACAGCCAAACCTTGCCCAGTCAAGTAGGGACAGTCCTCCAAATACTCTGCTTCATAGAAAAGTATGCCAGAAATACTAGGCCTGTAGGCTGAAAATGGGTGCCCCAACATTGCAGAGAAACTTGGGTGAATGTCCAGGCAACCAGCTGTTTCTTTTTATTCTCACTATTTTTAGAAGTTGTTTGCTCTCACTTCCAGCTTACTCAGTTAATATTATTTCCTTCTTGAGTCTCTGAGGTAGTTGATGATTAAACAGTTATAGTTATAGTTTTTCTTGTTTGCCAGACTCAGGAAACAAATTCTCTAAAGAAATGTAAAGTATATAAAGTTGAAAGATATCAAGATAGTAATACAAGTTGTGATAGAAAATAAGTTATGAATAAAAATTTGGATTCACCAAGAATACGATAGATAATGGAGTATTTTCTCTGAACTTATCAAATGCAAATGGATTAGACAATATTGATGTACTTTTTGCCTATATATATTATATATAGTTATTGTATTTTTATATATATTTTTCTTATATTAGTTATAGCCTTTTTATTTTAGACAAAAGGGAAAATATAGTGATTTTTATTTGTGTTTTAACAAATATATCTTGCCTGAAAATCAGAGGGCAAAGCTAAACCACTAGATACTAGGTAGTGTTGGCATATACCTTTAATCCCAGAATTTGGGAGAAAAAGGCCGATGGATCTCTATGAGTTCAAGGCCACCCTGGGATACAGAAGATCAGTACAGAAACAGATCCAGGTGGTGGTGGCTCACACCTTTAATCCCAGTAGTAGGGAGTCACACACCTTTAATACCAGCACTAAAGGTGACTTTAAAATGGGAGGAGGCAGAGGCTTAGGGCTCAGTCTACAGTCGCCCAGCCTTGGTAGAAGGAAGACTTACTAGTGGCTTGATTGTTTTATTTATCTGATCTTCAGCTTTAACCCCAATATCTGTTTCTTGGTTTTTATTATTTGTGTTACACTAGAATTCAAAGAAAATGAATGCAAAACATACTCAAATTTTAGGCACACATGGAAAGTTGTGCTGAGTGCAAAGTTCATAGTATTAAGTGCCTGAATAAAGAAATTAGAGAACTCTCATGCAAGTGACTTAACAATACACCTGAAAGCTCCAGAGCAAAAGGAAGCAGATATACTCAAGGGGAGTGGACAGCAGTAAATAATCAAACTCAGGACTGGTATCAATAAAATAGAGACAAAGAGAACAATACAAAAGCACTAATGGCAGCCATGAAGTAAGGGAGCACTTCTCTACTGATGGTGGAGTGCAAATTTGCTCAGCCACTTTGAAAATCAATTGGTGGTTTCTCAGAAAATTGGGAATCAATCTACCTCAAGACCTAGATATATCAATTTGGGGCATATACCCAAAAGATACTCAATCATACCACAAGGACAGTTGCTCAATATTTTCATAGCAGCATTATACATTATAGGCAAAACCTGAAAACTATCTAGATGCCCCTCAACCAAAGATTGGATAAAGAAAATGTGTAACATTTACACAATGGAGTATAGTGATATTTCATTTGTAATCTAATAAATAAAGCTTGCCTGAAAATCAGAAAGCAGAGCAAAGCTACTAGTTAGCCATAGAAGCAAGGCAGTGGTGCACATACCTTTAATCCCAGCACTGGGGATACAGAGGTAGATGGATTTCTGTGAGTTCAAGGACACCCTCAGCTACAGGAGATTGAATCTGTCTAAAAGAGAAACAGAGCTCACACAAAGGTGATCCCAGTACTTGGGATTATATGCCTTTAACCCCAGACCTAGAGAGGTGGGGAATGGAACTGGGAGGAGAGGAAGGAGGGAGGGAAAACTATAGTTGGGCTAAAAAAACAAAAACAAAAAGTAAAATACAAATTTAAAAAAGAAGGAGAGAAAAAAGAAACAAAGAAAAGAAAAGGAAAGAAAGAAAGAAAGAAAGAAAGAAAGAAAGAAAGAAAGAAAGAAAGAAAGAAAGAAAGAAAGACATTGATTGGAGGTCAAGGGAGTTAGCACATGCCTATGAGTGACTCTGCCAACAAGAATACTGAGGTAAGAGAATAGCAAGTTCAAGGGCAGCCTGGGCTACATAGAGAGTCTGTCTATGTAGTGATTGATGTATGGAGACAGATTCCAATTGTCAGCCTTGTGTGAAAATCCAGGAAGCGTTAAGAGCTAGTGACCAAGGGTAAAGAGGACCAGAGATCCCTGAGAGTGTGGGAAAGTAGACAAGGTCAGTCATGACCCTTTAGAAAGGCAAGAGGGAGAGGTCACAGAACAGATGGATTATTTTACAACCGGGAGTGCCAGCATCCAAGGTCACTTGACATCTCACCTCTTGCAAATATTTCCTTCCAGTTCTAGCTGGAATGGATTCCAAAGCTGGCTGTCACAGAGGCGATCTGGAACAGCTGCCTGGGGAATGGGATAACGGAAAGGAAATTGACTCTTCTTACAGGCATCTTTGATGTTCCAGAAAAAGCAATTATGTCCTTAAAAAGATCTTTGGAGTGGAGGCTCTTCTGGTATCTCAGAAACTGATTTATACACAAAACTCTTGCTTAGTAGCCAATGTGATTTTTTTTTAGAAAATGATTATAATGCCAACATAACTTTGATGCTCAGGCTGACAATAATCTCTGATGCAGATTAAACAGGAACTGTGCTTGTGAGTAGCAGCGGCTTCAAGAGCAGCCAATGTGAATTTGCTTTGCCATGTGTTAGAGTCTGCTCTGCATCCTTTCAAATGTCATTCTCACAGCAGGTTTCCTAAGAGGTTAGCATCCTCTCTTTTAGTGACCTGCTTGCATTTCACTCACTGGTGCTGTTTTAGATGGATTAATGGTTTTTATGTAAGTCCTACCATGAGTATATTCATAGTATTTAGGAAAAAGACCCACTGAGATAAAGTCAGTACTAGTAACATTTACATTTATTCAGTGAGCTTCATTCATTACAATTGGGGAGGGTCATGTGCTGAAAAGAGGATCTTAGAATGTGTCTGGAAGTTCTTTGTGATTTGAAAAGAAATAATTTATTTAGAGAGAGATAATCTTTAATTATTGTAGACACATAAAGTACAGCATACTTCTGTGAAATTTATTTTAAAAATACAATGGAACGGTTATGGCGTCTCCATCTTGGTTACCACTTATTTTGGTCACGTAGCCCAGTTTACACTCTAGCTAGTACTTTTTCATTTTCTCCTAGAAAATGAAATAGAGACATGGGCAAAATAACAAACTACGTTTGGTATTAATTCTTATACTATGAAAGTAACTTGCTTTTATGAGCATGCTTTCTATCTTTAGCAACCCTCATACTATGAAAAGATCTCACTTTATTGAATCTCATTTTATTAAGGAGAAACTAAGTATAAAATGTGCATGTTCAAAATTTATGAGATCTGTAATTATGGAGGATGCTTGTGATACTCAGATCCATGCAGAAAGAATAGTATAAAATGTATGAGGTGAATGATTTCTATTTTCACAATAAATTTAGTTCAGTAATAGGCAGATTTTACATAACATATGAACAAGTCTCTTTATACCTGGTTGCAATAAAGATGAGAATCAGATGTGGGCACAAGCAAGCTTTGATGGAGAAATAGCTGAGCTACACAGAGCATGGAAATGTCTTTCAGAATAAAACATCTGCTACACATCTGACCTGGCCCTGACTGATGGGAAGCGAGTCACAGAAACACTGCTTTTCGCCCACAGTTTAGCACCATGTTGCATTTTGTCCTGTAATTCTCTCTTCCACCTGCCTGACATTTACTTAGGTTCCATGAAGGAGTAAGCGAAAAAGGGAAGAGTAACATAGTGATGATGGACCTAGGATTCCCGAGGTAGAACCAAGTTGAGTGCTGCCAAGGAGACAGTAAGACTGGAACGTGTTCAAGACCCACAGAGGTAGACCACACCAGATGCCACACAGAATCTGATGGGCAATGATAAGCAAAGCTTTGGCCACCACCCTGGGTGTTACTGAGGCCTGCAAGCACCAAGGCTAGAGCTTGTCTGTTCTCGTTTAGCTTTTCCCACACTGCTGAGGAATTTGCCAATCTCCTAGCTTCTGGCAGAATCTGGAGAGAGCAGATTTATACAATGTTTAGCCCAAATACCCTCCTGACCTAAAGATCTGCTCACTCTCTGTCATTACTTTGTTATCTCTCATGGCACTGGAATTAGCCTTGAACAAAACAGAAAAAAATCCTTTTTAAAAATTCACATTCCTGTCCATATTCAAGATGTACAACTTGAATATGTACACCCTGTCTGCCCTACCCATTTGTTTGCTATGGATACAAATTACGTATTCTTAGATTTACCTCTGAGGCTTATTTCTCATTCTTTGTCCCTAACACAATAATCTACAAAATCAATCATCACTCTTCTGAAATGTCCTAAAATGTATCTCCTTGACCTCCCTTCATGTTCTCCTCTACCCTAGCCAGGAAGATGACTTCCTTTATTCGGGAGGGATTCTTTTAATGTGCAGCTATAAAAATGGCAATGTCCTGCTAAAAATTATTCTAGTGCAACGTGAATTAAATACTGAGCTACTAGGCTGCCCACACTCTTCTTTTTCCCACTCCCCAGAGCCTTCCCTCAGCTCTGAGTGCCAGATCCCTGTCTTGACAAGTCGAAAGGAAGGAAGGAAGGAAGGAAGGAAGGAAGGAAGGAAGGAAGGAAGGAAGGAAAGAATAAGCAGTTTCAAAGTGGTGGTGGCACACACCTTTTATCCCAGCACTTGGGAGGCAGAGGCAGGTGAATATCTGTGAGTACGAGACCAGCCTGGTCTACGGATTCCTCCTCTGGACACACTTCTTCCACTTGGTTCCATTAGTCAAAATCATTTTCAGGTCTATGCATGCTAATGTGACTTTTTTCACCCTACAGTCCTTGACAGATCATATTGACCTGTTCATACATGTGAAGGTGTGTGTGTACGTGTGTCTGTATCTGATTTCTAATGTGATTGTTAATTGTTTGATTAACATGATCCTTTTTGTGTCTGTCTCCACCAATAAAGCAGAAAGTATATCAATCTTTTCACCACAGACTCGCCAGGGATGTGCAAACTAGTTTGTATTCACTGAATACATATCACATTTGTTGAATATTTTAGAAGGCTATAAACCAGTAATAAGAAATTAAAATTCATCTAGTAAACAATTGTGATAAAAAGGGAAATACGCATAAGCTAATTAGAAGGAATCATTTAAGTAAAGATTTTATTGTCCAGATGACAATAATGAGTTAATGAAACTATGGCAAATGGAGATGAATATTGAAAATGAATAAGAATAATAAAAAGATAAAGCAGCTCCAGTTTGCAAAAAGTAATGATTAAAATGTCATTAATGATGAGAATGGCCTTTGTCTGCATAAAAGGAAACAGCAAACATCATAAGAATTCCAACTGGGACTTCTAGGGACCTGTCCAGAACAGGTCTTTGGATTTGGTTTCATTGCATTCAGAAAATCAAATATGGCTAATGGACTCATATAGAAAGTAACATGAAATGTCAATGGGCAGTGTTTCAGCCCACTTTTGTTTTTCTAATAAAGTATGTAAGGTGCAATGACTTTATAAAGAAAAGATGTCTATTTGATTCATATATTTGAAAACTGGAAATCCAAACAGCAAGGTTTAGTCTTCAATGAAAATCTCTATGATGTATAACATATCTAAACATAATAAAAGCAATATACAGCAAGCCATCAGCCAACATCAAATTAAATGGAGAGAAACTCAAAGAGATTCTACTAAAATCGGGAACAAGACAAGTCTGCCCACTTTCTCCATATCTCTTGAACATAGTTCTTGAACTTCTGGCTATAGCAATAAGACAACAAAAGGAGATCAAGAGGATTCAAATTGGAAAGGAAGAAGTCAAACTTTTGTTACTTGCAGATGATATGATAGTATGTATAAGTGACCCCAAAAACTTACCAGGGAACTCCTATAGCTAATATATAGCTTCAGTAATGTGGCAGGATACAAGATCAACTCAAAAAAATCAGTAGCCCTCTTATATACAAATGATAAATGGGCTGAGCAAGAAATCACAGAAACATGACCTTTCACAATAGTCACAAATAACATAAAATATCTTAGGGTAACATTAACCAAATAAATGAAGGACCTATTTTCTACAAGAACTTTAAGTCTTTGAAGAAAGAAATTGAAGAAGATACCAGAAAATGGAAAGGTCTCCCATATTCTTCGATAGGTAGAATCAGCATAATAAAAATGACAATCCTACTAAAAGCAATCTATAGATTCAATGCAATCCCCATCAAAATCCCAACAAAATTTATCACAGACCTTGAAAGAACAATAATCAACTTCATATGGAAAAATAAAAAACCCAGGACAGCCAAAACAACATTGTACAATAAAGGAACTTCCAATCAAAACCCAGCCAAAATAATGCTGAACAATGAAGGAACTTCCAGAGGCATCATCATTCCTGACATCAAGCTCTAGTACAGAGCTACAGTAATGAAAATGTATGATTGGAATTGGCATAAAAGCAGAGAGGTTGACCAATGGAATCGAATTGAAGACCAGGATATTAATCCACACACCTATGAACACCTGATTTTTGACAAAGAAGCTAAAATTATACAATGGAAAGCATCTTCAACAAATGGTGCTGGCATAACTGAATACCAACATGTAGAAGAACAACAATAGATCCATATCTATTACCATGCACGAAACTCAAGTTCAAATGGATTAAAGACCTCAAAATAAATCTGACCACACTGAACCTGATAGAAGAAAAAGTGGGAAGTAGTCTTCAATGCACAGGCATGGGAGACCACTTCCTAAATATAACCCCAGTAGCACAGACACTGAAAGCAACAATAATTAAATGAGACCTCCTGAAACTGAGAAGCTTCTGTAAAGCAAAGGACACAGTCAATAAGACAAAAAGGTAGCCTATTGAATGGAAAAATATCTTCACCAACCCTACATCAGACAAAGGACTGATCTCCAAAATATATAAAGAACTCAAGAAATTAGACACTAAAATTCTAAATAACCCAACTAAAAAATGGGATACTGAACTAAACTGAGAATTCTCAGCAGAAGAATCTCAAGTGGCTGGAAAACTCTTAAGGAAATGTTCAACATCCTTAGCCATCAGGGAAATACAAATCAAAACAACTCTGAGATACCATCTTACACCTGTAAGAATAGCAAAGATCAAAACCACCAATGATAGCTTACGCTGGAGAGGATGTGGAGTAAGGAGAACACTCATCCATTGCTGGTGAGAATGCAAACTTGTACAACCACTTAGAAAATCAGTATGGCAGTTTCTCAGAAAATTAGGAACCAACATACTTCAAGACCCAGCAATACCACTCTTGGGCATATACCCAAAAAATGCTCAATCACACTACAAAGACATATGTTCAACTATGTTCATAGCAGTATTATTTGTAATAGCCAGGACCTGGAAACAACCTAGATGCCCCTCAACTAAAGCATGTATAAAGAAAATGTGGCACATCTACACATTAGAGTACTACTCAGTGGTAATAAAAAAAAGAAGAAGAAATAAAGCAGTAACATCTTGAATTTTGCATGAAAAATACAAATGGATCGAACTAGAAAATATCATCCTGATTGAGGTAACCCAGACCCAAAAAGATGAAAATGATATGTACTCACTCATAAGTAGATACTGGCTATAAACAAAGAAAATTGAGCCTATAGTTTATGATCCTAGAGAAGCTAAGTAATAAGGTAAACCCTTAGGAAAACATATATAGATCCACGTGGAAAGTTGAAATAGACAAGACCACCTGACAAAATTGGGAACATGGGAGTGGGGGAAGAGGGGAGGCTGGAGGGGAAGAAGAAGAGGAGGGTGGAGGGACTAGTGAACTTGAGGGAGCTGAATGGTAAGAGGACAGAAATGAGAGAAGGGATAGAGGTATCTTGGTTGAGGGAGCCATTATGGGGCTAGCAAGAAATCTGGTTCTAGAGAAATTTCCAGGAGTCCGCAAGGATGATCCCAGCTAAGACCCTGGGCAGTGGAGGAGAGGGTGCTAAGCTGGCCTTGCCCTGTAGTCAGACTGATGACTATATTAAATATCACCATAGAACCTTCATCCAGTGGCTGATGGAGGCAGAGGCAGAGATCCACATTGGAGCACTGTATTGAGCAAGTCTAGTTGAGAAGTAATGAGAAAGTGGAAGTAATGAGAATATGAGCAAGGGTTCATCCACTGAAACAGTCTACCTGAGCTAATTGGAGCTACCCAACACCAGCTGGACTGGGAAGGAACAAGCATAGGACCAAACTAGTCCCTCCCTCTGAATGGGGCAGACTGAGCAGCCACTGGCAGTCTAGAATTTATCCCTACTGTTTGTACTGGCTTTTTGGGAACCTTTTCTCTTTGGTGGATACATTGCTTAGTCTAAACATAGTAGGGAAGGCCTTGGGCCTTCCCCAAAGCAGTATGCATTGCCTTCTCTGAGGAGTGGGTGGTAGTGGGGGGGGGCAGGTGGAGGGAGTGGGAAGAGGGGAAGGAATAGGAACTTGGATTGGTATATATAATGAAAAAAGATGGTTCGTTTTCTTTAAAAAAAAATAATAAAATAATAAATTTTAAAAAAAGAAGCCAGAAAAGAATGTGGCTCACAATACCTTCTGTTGATATACCCTCCCAATAGACTGCCAGGAGACTCCACCTCTTCAAAGGCCTACCACCACACCTAGAACTAAGTCTCCATCACAGGAACCTTTGGAGGAAAAACAAACAAAACAAAGACCATAGTAGGCATCGAGTAAGTAGAAGAAAATCCTAATATTCAAGGAGGGAGTCTTGCAGTGGATTTGAAATCTGATTTAATATGCACACATTTTTAGTAAACTGATCATCCTTGTGATTGAGAGTGGCCCAGTATAAACAGAATGTGAATGTTTTCTTCACACAATTCCTGTTGATGTCTGATTTCAAGAGAATGTTGTCCCAAAATGTCATGATGAGCATAATAATTTCTTTTCTGTCTTTTTCTTTCTGGTAATAATTTCACGGTGGCAATATCACTCCTCAGGACTTTAAATATTCTAAATTATTATTTTTTAATCTGAAATTTTAATTTTTCAACTTCAAAGAATAGAAACTATCCTGTTTTCTTGGGAGAGAACATATCTTATGCTTCTGAGGGCTTGGTATTTAATGAAAAAATTAAGCCCAAGTTTGTGAACTTGGAGGTATATAGAAAATGTTTCTTTTATATTTTAGTCCCCAAATGTGGAGTACAGTACTCAGATCTGATCCATACCAAATACCACATCAGTGTACTATGGAAGTACTAATGCTAACATATCAGGTCAGCAGTAAAACTTCTCTTGAACGGTTCAGTTGCTATTGATAAAAATTTTTCTTCATCTTACTATTGAAGCACTGGTACCTTTGCTCACTGGTTAAGCTTTAGTAGGAGGCTATGAATAGACCTCTGGTTTCCTATTGCTGTAAAAGACAATGATAAGAGAGATGTGAGCTCTTTTTTGTTTTTTCTACTCCCTGTTAAGAATAAAGTTTCATGTTTTAAAAGTTAATTCTCAACTACTCTAGCAAATGGTACTCGTGGACATAAACCTACAAGGACTGACACTTGTCCTCACACATCAAACCTAATTTCCACAGTATCTTTATTCACAATAGGCAAAGGCGGAAAAGAACCCTGGTGTTTTTCAGTGAGTGCAGATTTTACCCACAATAAAATAAAGTGGATTTCTAAGATGTGTAAAATTTGGAGACGTATCTGGAGAAACCTGTTGAGGATAGCAAAGCCAATCCTAAACAGGCAACTCCCTTTTATAATATTCCTGCCATGGGAAATTATAGGAACACTAAGGACTAAGTCACAGATGATGAGGAGAGGAGCAGAGTACCAAAGAGCAGCTCAGACATCCATGTTGTAAAGATATTTTATATCATTGTCTACCTATTCATTAAATGATAGATGTTTGGATTCATCACGTGTGTGTGTGTGTGTGTGTGTGTGTGTGTGTGGTGTTTTGTTTTACTGTTATGAATAATGCTGCTGTGAAAATTAATGCTCAAGTCTTTATATGGAGATTTGTTTTCACTTTAGTTTTTAGAAGCCTAGGAGAAAAAAATTGCCAATCCATGGCATATTAATATAATTTCTTCAAGATATGCTAATGTTTAACTTTATAGTGTTGCTAAAGTGTATTCTAAAGTTCCAAAGCATTTTGCATCTTCATCAGAGAATAAGAGCTCTAGATTTTCCACATACTTCTAACATTTGCGATTGTCTCTCATCATTTTTATTACATTATTTTATTTTTATTTTGTTAATTGAAAATGTTTTTCATACAATATGTTTTGATTCTGGGTTCTGCTCCCCCAAATCTTCGCAAGTCCTTCCTACCTCACCTCTCATCCAAATCCACACGTTTTTCTCCCTTCTCATTATAAAAATAAAACAGGCATCAAAAAATAATAATAAAACACAATAATTGGAAAATGTATTATTTGTTTTATTAGCTCAGGTCATCAGGCGTGGCTATAAGTACTCCCACCTGCTGAGCTTTTTCACTGTCTTATCCATCATTTTTACAACCATCAGAATACATGAATTTGTGTTTCACTGGTAGCTTTTGTTTATTTTCCTTTACTTAGTTTTCCTTAAATTTAATTTAAAAATGTGCTTATTTACTGACCCTCACAAATGCTAGGCAAGCACTCTCCTATGGACATGGCCCCCTAGCCGGCAGTGTGGTTTTAGCTTGCTCTCACTAGTAATACTGAACATCTTTTTATCAGCCAATTAGTCACTCATATATCTTGCCCCTTTTAAAATTGTAATGCACATATAAAATTATAAAGGTGTTCACCTTAATAGGCTACCTGCTCTAGTTCCTTTTCTTTTGCTGTGAAGGGACACATATAATAGAGAGGGCACTGAGTCTCCCAGGGTACAAAGATGTGGTACCTCCTCACTCTCCAGATGTTCACTGATTTCCTTTAGCAGGAGTCTGGGGGACAGCTCTGTGCCTCTTTCATCTCAGAGATTTATTCCTGAAAAGTTTATAATTCTTTTTTTTTTTGTGTTTTGTTTTTTGGAGGTAGTGTTTCTTTATCTCTGAAGCCTGTCCTGAAACTAGCTCTTGTAGACCGGGCTGGCCTCAAACTCACAGAGATCCGCCTGCCTCTGACTCCCAAATGCTGGGATTAAAGACATGTGTCACCAATGCCTGGCTAAAATTTATAATTCTTAATGCTTAAGAATCATCTAATTTTCTAAGGGAGGGAAATTGATGTTGTAGTTCCTTTTCAGATTGTTCATTGCTAGAACGCAGAAATACAATCAGTTTGTGCATGCATATTGTTTCCTTAAATATTACAAACCTGGATTATCACTTTTAATAAATATTTATTGATTGACTAGGATTTTTCCAAATAATACTTAGTTATCTGCAGACAAAATGGTTTATATCTTCCTTTCTAGTCTGCATGACATTAATTTTCTTCTTGCCTGGCTGTCCACTATGTCGAGTGGAAATAGTGAGAGCAGACATCTGTTCTCCTCTTTTTAAATAGTTGCTGCCTTTTAATCCATGGCTGTCCTATCAGCACAGCAACTCTAGCAGCCTGAGGGCATTATGTTACCCAGCACCATATCTTTCAAAGCTCAAAGGGAGCTTGTCTAAATCTTGGCCTCTCAAAAGAACTCAAGATTCAAAGGTTGAGGTGGAATTCTGCTCTTCAGAGAGGCTGAATAGCAAGTAGCTAACCTCCTCTCCTTTTTGAGTTTCTCCAGAAGCTCCCCTGCTTATCATCACCCGACCACACTGTCAGTTAGTACCTAGTTTAACCTCCTAACCACGGGTGAATTTTATTTAATCAATTATATCTTTGCATCATTAAACAAATGTTCCAGAGCATAAACAAAAGTAACACACCTTAAAATAATATTCTACAACAGTCATCCTTGTTCTTTCTAGACCTCATCAGGGAACGCATTCACTTCTTCACCAATATTACATTGGTTGTGAGCTATGCTTGTTCGCTTCTTTTTTTGAATGGCTGGTGTAAGGCTTGTTTGGATGACTGGTGTGAGGACTGTAGTCATGGCAGAACTATCATTGACACCTGGTAAAATTGGAAAGCCTTCAACTGGCATAGCCAGAAGTTCCCCCTCTCTACTCATGGCTCAGGAATAAGTCCCCATAGCCAAGTAATGGTCATCAAACAGCAAGTGCTGTTACTAATGCTATCCAAAGAGTGGCATTCTGGCTCTGCAAGCAAGTAGGATCAATCAATTAAAAAAAAAGCGACATCATTCTAAAGCCTCAGGCACTCCTTTTCCTCTGGATATTACAAAGCCTGCCTCCCATCCAAGGTCCAGGATGTTCATTCCATACCCAAGGGTCACTTGCTGTGGCCCACCATGACAGGTGTGTTGGCCTGATATACTTCTGTAGATCTCATATGTCAAATGCCTGTGACCGACTGTTCTGGGTCTACCAAACTCTCCATCATAAATCCCTCCCTTAATGATGGGGTGATGAGGAGACAGGCTGAGAAAGTATGCCTCTATTTCTAGATTGAGAGATTTAGTTGTGAATTGACATTAGGTTTCCTTCATTATTTTCCTGAATTTATTATTGTAACCCATTGGAGGTTTAGTTCATGCATTCTGTAAATACAGTGGAATACATTAATTGATTTTCATTTATTAATCACGTTGCATTGCTTGAGTAAGTCTCACTTGATCAATATCATAATAATTTCCTTTACATGTCACTGGATTAAATTTCTAGTGCATTATTCAGAATTTTTTGTATATATACTGTGTTGATGCATTTTTCCCATCTCTTGTGAATGCTGCCTGGATTTAATATCTAGTAATGATCATACCATCAACGTCTTAGAATGACTGATAAATTTTCCCTGCTCAATACTTATTTCTTCTTTTTAAGGTTTATTTTTATGTTAGTTTATGAGTATGGGTATTTTGCCTGCAAATATGCCTATGGAC
>PVIU01031813.1:0-14329 GCA_004026605.1 Ondatra zibethicus
GGGAGACATCCCTGGAGGTTAGAAGGGACCCAGGGATGCCTGGGAGATTCCCGTCTGGATGCTGGTGAGGATACGGAAATTTTCCTGGATTGGAGGAACTATATGCCCTATCCACTGTCTGTATTTCTGGAAGGTTTTTGTCTGTCTCGGTGGAGACGCCATCTGTTTGTGTGTCTTCGGTCTTTTGTTTTGTCTTACTTGTGACTCTGATGATTGGGACAGACTGTGATGTTAACTATGGATCAGTGGTTTTGTCTTTCTAAGTTTTGTTAGCCTTTGTCTGTGTATCTTTGTTCTCTGTTTTGTCTTACCCGCAGGTAGTGTGTTCAGTTGTCTGGTGAGATATGTGGGTGGCGTTTCTCAGTTCTGTGGTAGGACATGCGAGGGGCATGGTTTATTCTCTGTAGAGACATGTGTGGATAGTGGTCGCATTTCAATAGAGGGGCAGGTCACACCTGAGAAGCAGCCTGAAGCTGTGTCTTTGGTTTGTTTGGTGCCATTGTCCTGTATGTCTGTGTAATGTATGTTGTGCTTTTGTCCTGACTTAGACTGATGCTGACGTACTCAAATCATGACTTCTTTTGACTTTGATATTGTGACCGGTTACAAGACTTTAGAGATAGGGCCATAAGCATAGGGGTATATTTCATTAAAAAAAAGTCAGCCTCGGCCCCAAGCATGTGGCTGCAGGGCAGCATGCTTGTATGGATGGCTGCGCTATTCAGCCTTGCTGTTACAAGGTATTGAGTCTGCCAGACACAGTTGTAGAAGGCAGATGTACTCCAATATGATTTCAAACACTAAAAAAAATCTGAGGGTAATCGCTATGACCTAAAGAGGTTAACAATCTTCTTTTCCCAGTGCTGCATACCACCCTGTCCCCCCATGCGGATGGACGAGTTCCCTCAGCCTGCCCTGGGAGCTGCATGCCTCAAACCTCTGGTCAAAGCTGACCAAGGCTTGGCTCCACAGATGAAGAACGCTTTCAGATCCTATGGGTTGTAAGTATCTGTCATCATTCAAAGGGGCTGGTTACAAATTATTGTTGGTTAATGTTAAAAAAAAACATTGCTGGTCTCAAATGTTTCACACTGGTACAGGATTTTAGAAATTTTTGGTATATTGTCTAAAAAGCAAGAGAAATTTTTGGTATGTTGTCTAAAAAGCAAGAGAGATTTTGGCTAAAAATTATGTAAACAGAAATGGGCCTTATCTAATTCCCTATGTATATTTTCAAGGTCAAACTTACAGCAGGTAAGGAGTGGCTGACAGTCTATCGCCACAGGGCTCTCATGGCAGGTCTCCGAGGAGCAACAAGATGCCCCACTAATTTGGCCAAGGTAAGAGAGGTTCTTCAGGGGCTGGTTGAAACACCATCTGTGTTTCTTGAACATTTAAAGGAGGCTTATCAGTGTTATACTCCCTTTAACCCAACCTCTGAGGGTCAGCAAGCAGTGGTAGCTATGGCCTTCATAGGACAGTCAGCATCAGATATTAAGAAAAGTTACAGCGGTTAGAAGAGTTGCAGGATTATACCTTGCAGGATTTGGTTAAGGAGGCAAAGAAAGTGTTTCATAAGCAAGAGACTGAGGAAGAAAAGAGAGAGAGAGAGAGAGAGAGAGAGAGAGAGAGAGAGAGAGAGGAAGCAGAAGAAAGAAAGGACCGGAGGGATCATAGACAAGAGAGAAATTTGATAGAATTTTGGCCGCAGTGGTAGGAGAGAAAGGGAAGACAGGACCTAGACAGATAGAACCTGGGCAACAGAAGACCAAAGATGAATGAAGACAGGCAGAGGCACCCCTTGGACAAAGACCAATGTGCTTATTGCAAAGAAAAAGGACATTGGGCAAGAGAATGCCCAAAGAAGAAAGGAAGGGCCTCTATGGTACTGGCCCTAGAAGAAGATGATTAGAGGGGATGGGGCTTGGGCCTCCTCTCCCATACCTAGGGTAACCCTGATTGCAGAGGGGACCCCTATGGATTTTTCTAGTGGACACAGGGGCTGAGCACTCTGTGATGAAACAACCATTGGGGAAGCTAAAGAATACATAGACTAGTAATTGGAGCAACTTGACAGAAACAATATCTGTGGAACACCTTACAAACTGTAGATTTGGGGAGAGGACAAATGACTCATCCCTTCCTGGTTATCCCTGAGTGTCCCATGCCTTTATTAGAAAGATACTTGTTAACAAAGTTGAAGGCCCAGGTCAGATTTACATAAACCGGGCCAGAGGTGATCAAAGCCTTCTGTTGACTGAACCAGTAACCTTTGCTCCCCCTGCTATCCTCAATCCTGCCACCCTACTGCCTGAGACTGATGACACCTTACCATCACTGCACTGACATTTTGGCAGAAGAGGTTGGTACCCAAAATGACCTGAAGGATCAGCCTTGGCCTGGGAGTCCAAGCTGGTATACGGATGGCAACAGTTTCATGGTTGAAGGTAAGCTGGAGGCGGGGGCAGCAGTGGTGGAGGGGAAGCAAGTAATCTGGGCAAGCCTCCCTGAAGGACGTCTGCCCAGAAACCTGAATTCATGGCTTTGATACAAGCTCTATGGATAGCAGAGGGGAAGTCTATCAACATCTACAATGACAGCAGGTATACTTTTAATACTGCCCATACACACAGAGCAATATACAGACAAAGAGGACTGTTAACATCTACAGGAAAAGACATAAAAATGAAGAAAAAATTTTTGAGCCTCCTCAAGGCCATACATTTGCCAAGGAAGGTAGCCATCATACACTGTCCAGGACACCAAAAAGCTTAAAATGCTGTGGCTAAAGGAATTCAGATGGCAGACCTAAGTGCTAAACAGGCGGCCCAAGGAGCAATGATCCTGGCAGTCAAAGAGCCTAAAGATTATAATGATATCAGTGAAACCAACTTTAGATACACCACTGAGGTCTATCAAGTTATAGGCAAATTAGGACTGGTAAAAGAAACCCCATATGGGGCAGTAGAGACAGAAGGAGGAAATCTAGTCCTCCCACAAAAAGAAGGTATGGCCTAAAAGGTATGGTTAGGTCCTCTGACTATTATGTTATGGGACTCTCTGACTTGGCAGAAGAAGTAGTTAAAAGCTGCAATGCCTGTGCTATGATTAACGCAGGACACTCCATATATACTCCTGGGAAGAGGCTCAGGGGTGACTGGTCTGGGGCCTACTGGGAGGCAGATCTTACAGAAATTAAGCCATCCAGATATGGTAACAAGTACTACTTTTGCAGGCTGGGTAGAAGCTTTTCTTACCAGGACTGAGACAGCCAATGTGGTGGCTAAGAAGATCATAAAAGAATCTTCCCGAGGTTTGGGATACCCAAGGTAATCGGGTCTGATAATGGACCTGCCTTTGTTGCCCAGGTAAAGTCAGGGACTGGCCACCCAACTGGGGATCAATTGGAAATTACATTGTGCTTACCGACCCCAGAGTCACGACCGGTAGAAAGGATGAGTAGAACCCTAAAAGAAACCCTGAAAAATTGGCCTTAGAGACCTGCGGGAATGACTGGACAGCCCTCCTTCCCTTTGCCCTGTTCTGGGTTCAGAACACCCCAGCCAATTTAAACTAACCCCTTATGAGATCCTATATGGAGAACCACCACTGCTCACTGAGTTGGGTGGAATGTATAATCCTGATGCTATTCTTTCTAGACCTTTATTTGCCCACCTAAAGGCCCTTGAAGTGGCAAGATGCAAGATCTGGGAACAACTGAAAGAAGTATGCATCTCTGCCTGGATCCATGCCTCCCACATGAAGCGAGCTCTTGAACTACCCAAATTGCAGTATCCGGGGCTTTTAACAACACCACCAGTCAGGAGGCTTATGTTTGGGGAACTAATTATAGGCTGACTCTTACTGAGGTTATATAATGAGACTCTTAAGAGACCTAAAACTCCTGACACCAGGTACTTGGTTCCTGGTTTAGATAATTGGTGGGCTTGTAGTACAGGCCTGACACCTTGAGTGTCGACATGGGTTTTTAATGACACCAAATATTACTGTGTGCTTGGACAACTGGTACCTAAGGTCTTTCATCATCCAGCTAATTTGCTTGAAGATGAGTTTGACAAGCACCCAACTCGCTTTCGTTGAGAACCTATTTCTCTGACACTAGCAGTAATCCTGGGCCTCAGGGTAGCTGCTGGTGTTGGGACAGGTACTGCTGCTGTAATACAGGCCCCTCAGTACTTTAATGAATTAAGAGTAGTCATGGATAAAGATTTGAGGGCTCTAGAACAATCTACTTCCAAACTCGAAGTTTGGAAAATCGTGGAAGTCCCTGTCAGAAGTGGTCCTACAGAATAGAAAGGGATTAGATTTGTTATTCTTAAAAACAGAGGATTATGTGCTGCGTTCAGAGAAGAATGTTGTTTCTATATGGACCATTCAGGAGTAATTAAAGACTCCATGGGTAAACTTAGTGAAAGTTAGACAAAAGACAAAGAGACAGAGAAGCACATCAGGGATGGTTTGAGAACTGATTTAATAGATCTCCTTGGATGACTACTCTGATATCTTCCCTTATGGGACTATTCCTAATTTTGCTTCTGCTACTGATTATAGGTCCATGTATATTAAATAAACTAATTACCTTCACTAGAGAAAGAATAAGTGCTGTTCAGATTTTGATGTTACACCACCAATATAGCACTTTACAAGGTCAAAAAGATACTTAAATCTAGTTCTATGATTAGAACTGGGTACTAGAAGAAGTGGGGAGATGAAAGACCTGGATAAATCCAGACCCCCCCAGCAGAAAAATTAGAGCCAAAAATCTAAGCAGGGAGAGAAGAATCAAAAATCTAGATTAACTGATTCAGTGACTCTGTTTCAGGAACTAGTTGAAGATAAAGTTAGATTACAATCTTAAGAAACAGGGAGTTACTATCATTATAACTGGTATTTTCAGAATTTTCAATGATCACTGGTATTTTCAGAATTTTCCAACGATTCCTCCCCACCCCCTTTAGATTATTGGGTTGTTGTTTATTCCCTTAAATACCCCTTCTCACAGCTACTTGAGGTCGAACTCCTCCCCCAACTGGGATATGAGTCTCAGCCACAGCACTGGTACCTGCCAATAAACCTTGTGTGATTGCAGCAAGGATGGTCTCTCATGAGTTCCTGAGGGGTCATGTTATCCCGACACTTGAGTGAGAGTCTCCCTGATCTGGAGGTCTTTCAGTTCTACTAATCTGTTTTCTACTTCACTGATTTCTGCAAGATATGGTTGCTTCCTTTCACATTTCTACAAGTGTATATGGCAATAATTTCTAGTTGAATTTTAATGGGAAATGGCCATAGGAATTTCCCATTGAGTAGAGAGATGACTATTACAAATACTTTCTAACATGTTAGGGTTTTTGTTGTTGTTTTGTTTTGCATTTTGTGTTTTGTGGATTTTTGTTTGGTTAATTTTGAGACAGGATCTAACCATGTAATTCTGACTGTCCTGGAACTCTCTATACAGACCAGGCTAGCCTCAAACTCACAGAGATCCACCAACATCTGCCTTCTGAATGCTGGGATTAAAGGCAACTATAATATGGCCTAACTCATGTTAGTCTTTTTTCTTCATTCATTGTCTATTATTTTTTACAGTTAGAAAAGAAATTCATTGTTTATTATTATGTCTGTATAAAACTTAAAACATCTGATGTTTATCTCAAAAGACACACCACCAAAAGGGAAGGAACCCAGTCTATACTTTGCTCAGTCATCTTCTTCTCACCATCTTCCAACAGCCATCCAAAACATTCTGGAGGGAGGGAGCATGGGAGGATGCTAATCATAGTATGAGAGCACAATGATCTTTTTGGGATTGCCCTGCATGGCCACACTCACTTATAAATAAATACAAGGTCAGGGAAATGGAGACTGAGGAGTCTGTGCTCTCTTGGATGGGAAAGGACTGCAGAAGGAGCTGGTCACCAGGCTATGGTTGGGAGAGTCCACCCATGTGGAGGAATAAGAAATAGAAGCCAGGGAGGCCAAGGGGGGGGTCCATTTACTCTTCCCATTTCCCTGCTGTGCTGGTTGTTTCTCTAGATAGCTGTTTTCTAATGGTCAAGTTCCTAGTTGCTTCATCTCCTTCTGATGTCTCTTTCAAGGGGGACTAGACTCTTGCCAAGTCTGAGAAGAAACATGCCATTGAATGATGTAGAGGTAACCACATCTGCCCCATTGTCCAAGATGGGAGAGGGAGTCTTCTGACTGTTTCCTGGAAAAGAAAATGTCCCATTCCTCAAGGGATGGGGAGGCATCTTCAAGCAAGGCTTCAATCTCTAGATAAAAAGCTGGGACCCAGTGTAATGGTAAAAATAAAATGTTACAGAATCCCCGAATGGTTGAAGCAGACCATGAGACCATGCTGCAGGTCCTGAGTGGGGGCAGGAAGTGTGCAGGGCGTTCTGAGATCAGCCCATCCCAGGCAGGAATGGTGCACAAGATCATGACAAAAGTCTCCAAAGGCAGCTGGTCCCCTGCAGGGAGCCTTGTGGCAGGTGAGAGACAGAGACATGGATAGGCACCCCATGGAGGGTGAGTTTGGATATTTATTTAGTGGGTTATAGAAGGGAAAGGAAGAAGGAGAGAAGAGCAGAGAGAGGGGAGAGAAAGAGAGAGAAAGAGAGAAGGGGAAGGGGAGAAGTGGTGAGCAAATGGAGCAAAGCAGAAGTTGGCTCTTTGGGGGAGAAACAGAAAAGAAAGAGACTCAGGCTGCAAGCAGGAAGGAAGACCTGCCTGCCTCAACAGACAGAGGAGGGATTGGGTGGGGCTTGTCTTTTAAAGGAACAGGACAGATAATTACATTCCCATCTCCTTCATATAATAAAAAGGCAGGAGGTTAGGCACCACGGGTTAAAGGAATTTCGATGGCGGATTCTCAAGACTGCTTCCTGCTTATTTGTGGGCATCATCTTTGGGGGGAACCTGAGAAGGCTGGATGCTGGTCACATCCTGGCATAGCTGGTCTCTTGGCTCCTGTCCAGTGTTTGGGGTATGGAAATGTCTTGTGTCTCTTACACCTGTTTAAGATATGGGCAGAACAGAGGACAAAGTTAAGTTTAGGAAAAACAAATTTGAGGACTAGGAAATTGAGGGAGGAGTATCTAAAATGTTTAAGGTGGATCGTCCAATTCAGCTCCCTGAAACTCACAAGAATTCTTTGGGTTTGTGAAAACATAAGTTTTAGACATATACATTGTATAAATAGTAGCATAGTTATGTCAGAATGACTGTGACAAATATTTTTGTACAATGCAAAGTATTTTTAAGACTATGGAAGGCAGCAAAAGAGAGAAATTTGATACCTTGTATTTGTCCTAACACCTTTATAACTTGCAGGTCCTGTATTCGTATTTTACTGGAATTCGTTTAGTGAGGCTGTCCTTTTAAACTGACAAAACCTCTGAGCTGTCAAACTGCATCAGAGATCTTTGAGAAGGATAAAATTTTACTTGAGTTACTAATTAAAAACGACAGAGAACTTACTTGGTTAGTACCTAGAGCTACTCTTCAGCAACCTCCATGGTCACTGAAGGTTGTATTTACCTTTTGCTGTTTAGTGCAACGCCTGTCGTGCTCCAGAAGATCCTGTGGGGGTAAGAAATCTTTAGGAAGACAAGCCTACCTTGACCTGAGCAGCTAGGCTGTCAATTACAGCAATTATGTCCATGTCTGGAGATCTTCAGTTTAGATGAAAGGCAGTTTTTCCAGTGGTCAGCACATGGCATTTAAAGCAAATTGCAGATGGATGTTGTTCTGTGACCATTTGTCTTTTGTCTTCTTTGGAGGAAGTAAAATACTGCTGCTAAGAGCCAACCTGCCTCTTTTTGTTATGAAAAGTTTTCAAAAATTAAATATTTAATGCCATATTCCCCACATCTTTGAGCAGTTGATGGCTATTTATCAGGTACAGCTATAGAATAGAATCTGTATGGAGAGCTGGATCTGAGCTTGGCTGTACTGGCTCTCTGCTTAACAGGTAAAGCAGAGTTGGATTAAATATAAAGTATTTTTGTAAGAGATTTAAAAGTGCATACCAGTTTAAAACATGAGACTTATTGTTTCTGTAGTCTGAAATGAGATGCAATGAACAGACAATTATAACATTTAACAGTAAACATAGGTGCATTTAAGTTACATGTATGAACACACACAGAGAGAACAGGAATTGGGAGAAGTTGATGGTCTTGGGGTGCCTTGCCAAAGGCATGCCACTGTACAAAACACACATGCAACAGAGTCAGCAAGAGGAATTTAGAGACGAAAATATAAGTAAATTTGGGGACCAGGCAGGGTATATCTCAGTAAAGATGGCAGGACTTGGTCACCTGACCTGGCTCTCAGTTAAGATGGCAGTAAAGTCACCTGACTTCAGTTAAAATGGTGGTAATGTCACCCATGTAACAGGGTTAATACTGGGGAACCAGACAGTAAATACCATGGTCTCAGCCAAGATGGCGGTGATGTCAACTGACCTCAGTTAAGATGGTGGTAAGATCAGTTAAGATGGTGGTAAGATCAACTGAGCTCAGTCAAAATGGCAGTTGCCACATGTTGTGTGGAAAAGACACTCAGTCAAGATGGCAGTGAAGTCACCTGACCTTGGTTAAGATGGTGGTAAGGTCATGTGACCTCAGTCAAAATGGCAGTGCTCACATGTTGTATGGAAAAGCCATAATTTTTGAGCTTCAGGGATTTTAAGTTTAATAATAAGAGAGACCCAGGGGCATGATCTGCCCTGTCATTGAGCCTCCATGCCACAGGCAGGAAGGAAAAGGCTGGAATTGAAAATAGCTGTCTCATTGATCCGACCAATCTTGTTCACAGTAGTAGAGGTGGAAGTGACAGTCTGAAGAAAATCCTTCCATTTGCCTGTGAACTGACAGTAGTTAGAAAGCTCCTGTGAAAGTGGAGCAAGCAGGACATTGGCAGAGTAAGGACAGGAGCTAAAGAAGTAGGGCATTAAGGCCTGGGTTTTAGCATCTCTACAAGACATCCATCCCAGGGGGGATGGACATGGATGGCTTGTTACCCATAGCTGAAACTGTGAAAACCTGTGAAACAGCAATACCACAAGACCTACACAGAGATGCCTTTTCCTCTATAGGCAGGGTGTAAATCATCAGTAATACTGCAGGATCTGTGGGAGAGCACCCTCTGCCTCCGGGTGGGGTGCTATTGCCTGACTGGATGCAGTTGGGGTGACTCAGAAGCGAGAGAGGCCAGAGGCCACTCCAAGAGACCTTTACCGAACCAAATCCGAAAACAAACATCATGGCATGGGAAAAAGAAAAGAAAAAGAAGAAAAGAGAAAGAAGAATCTGAGGGACCCTGGGTCCCCAGTCATGGGAAGACTGGTTCCGGGCCTTCCAAACACAATTTTAGCAAAGGGAAGCAATCTAGAAATGAATGTCAGTGAAGGGCCCAACAGTTTGTGTTTGGGGCTGTCCCCCAGTTTCTTGGAACACCAGAGATTGCCAGGAACTCACCAATCAATTTCTTAGGTTTGGGAGGTGGTTAAGCTGACAAGAATGGGGAAAACTCACCAAATGAAGCTGGTGGTGTGTGTAGAAATCACACTGTAGAAATAGTACTCAGGCACATGGAACACGTGGTTGTTATGGGAAAAATACCCAGTTTCCGATCTCGACCCTGGGAAAGGTGCTCAGAATTGGAGAGCCTCCCAAGTCCCATGGCACCAATGTAATGGATTAATTAAAATGTTGCTGTATCCCTAGTGGCTTCAGTGGGCAGCAGGCCATGAGACCATGCTGCAGGTCCCAGAGTGGGGGCAGGCAGCAGGAAGGGGTTCCTGAGAGCAGCCAGTCCCAGGCAATAATTGCACCCAAGACCATGCCACAGGTCTCTGAAGATGGCTGGTACCATGCAGGTACCACGTGGTGGGTTAGAGACAGAAACAAGGATAGGCGCCATGCAAGGTGAGGTTGGATATTTATTTAGTGAGTTAAAGACCAGAAAGGGAGAAGGGGAGAAGAGTAGAGAGGCAGAGAGAGAGAAGAAGACAGAGAGAGATAGAGAGAGGGGGGAGACAGAAGAAGGAAGGGGAAAAGTAGGGAGAGAATGGAGCAAATCAGAAGCTGCAACTTCAAGGGAGAACCAGAAAATGAAAACACTCAAGTTGCAAGCAGGAAGATCTGCCTGCCTCAGCAGATGGGGAGGGTGTGGGTGGGGCTTGTCTCTTAAAGGGACATTACAGATCACTAAACCTAGGACTCTCGACCAGCTCCTTCTCCAATAGCCAATATATCTCTGCCACGTGCAGAGATATATCGGCTGGATTTACCTCTGGTAACCACGGGTCTTTGAGGCCTCAGAGGTAGTGTTCTCAGCAGTTGTAAGGTCAGAGGAGGGAGCAGTAGGACAGTTATCAGCAAAGGGCTCGCTGGGCTCTGAGGCTGCACAAGCCAAGTTCAGTTTCTTTTTACTTGAATTCACCTTAACAACAGTGCAGAGCTCATTAATGTAGACATAGAGCTTAGTGAGCCAGTTCCGAGAAGGAGACTGAACCCAGGACAGGATGTTGCAGAACTCTGCAAAGGCCAGAAACAGAGACTGGGCACGCTGCTGCAGTTGTAGAGGAATGGAAGCACCTCAGGGTGGCCTGCTACCTGCATTTTACACAGTTCAAGGAACTCTTCAAACAGGCTCTCATTCTCCAGCTGGTAGCACTTCCCGCCAATTGAGTGACTGCTTCTTCCATTCCCATGAGACTCAGAGGGTCCAAAGGCTTCTGGCCCTAGTGAGACAGGATTGGAGGGCAGGTGGGAGGGCCCCATCTGAGCAGCTGCTTCATCCTCCTCCTCATCATCATCTAGCTTGCGGAGAAGCCATGTAAACTGCCACTGGGAGCTCCTGAGTCTATTTATTTTTTTAATTTCATCTTTTCCACAGTTGCCCCTCCCTCTTCTCCTTCCAGTTCCTCCCATTACATCACCCCCCCATTTTCACTCCCCCAATCTACTTTTCCCCCATTTCTGTTCTGGAAAGGGCAGGCCTCCTGTGGATAGCAATAAAACATAACATATCAAGATGCCGTAAGACTATACACCTCCCCATGTGCTAAGGCTGAGTAAGGTGACCCAGTATGAGGAGTAGGTTCCATGAGCCTGTAAAAGAGTGAGAGACAGCCCCTGTTCCCATTGTTAGGAGTCCCACAAGAGGACCAAGCTACACAACTGTCTCATATATGCAAAGTTCCTAGGTCAGTCCCATGCAGGCTTCCTGGTTTTTGGTTCAGTCTCTGTGAGATCCTATGAGCCCAGATTAGTTGATTCTGTGAGTTTTCTTGTGGCATCCTTGACCACTCTGACTCCTGCAATCCTTTCTCCTTTTCTTCTATAGGATACCCCAAACTCTCCCTATGTTTTTCTGTGTGTCTGCATCTGTTTCTACCAGTTGCTTAAAGATACCCCTCTGATAATTGAGTTAGGGTCCAATCTGGGGATGGCCAAATCAGGCTACATATCTGCTATCGCTAGGATTCTAAGCTTGGGTCTTTATTGTAGCTTCCTGGGAGATTTCCTTGCACCAGGTTTTTACCTGACCCCAAAATGCCCTCCCTTCCTAGTAGTCTCTTGCAGTACTCTCCTGATATGTTTCCCCAACCTAATCACTCCTGTTCCCATCCCCACCTTCCTTCAGTTCACTCACTAACTCTCTTCTGCTTCTCCTTCTGAAAGAGATTAGTATCCCCCCATGAATGCTCCTTGTTATGTAGTCTCTCTGGGCCTGTAGATTCTAGCATAGTTATTCTTTATTTTACAGCTAATATTCACTTATGAGTGAATACATACCATGCTTGTCTTTCTTGGTTCATGTTACCTCACTTAGGATGAATTTTTTCTAGGTCCATCCATTTGCTTTCAAATTTCCTAGTGTTCTTGTTTATAATAGATGAGTAATTGGGTAAATATGCCATATTTTCTTTATCCATTCCGTCTTTGAGGGACATCTAGGTTGTTCTATGTTCTGGCTATTACAAATAAAGCTGCTATGAGCATAATTGAGCAAGTGTCCTTGTAGTATGATTGAGCATCCTTTGGGTATATGCCCAATAACAGTATAGCTGTGTCTTGTGGTAGATTGATTCCCAATTTTCTGAGAAATCACCATACTGATTTCCAAAATGGCTGTACAAGTTTACACTCCCACCAGCAATGGGGGAGTGTCCCTCTTTCTGCATCTATCTCCAGCATGAGCAATCACTTGTATTTTTGTGTTGACTGAGGTTTTCTGTCATGCCCAGTTCCCACAGTCGTTAAGTCCCAAAAAATCAAAAGCACACAAAGGTCTACATTAATTATAAAACTGATTGGCCCATTAGCTCAGGCTTCTTTTTTACTAATTCTTATAACTTATATTAGCCCATATTTCTTGTCTGTGTTTGTAGCAGGAGGGGTAGCTTGTCAGGGTTTCTGTCCTGCCCAGTTCCCACTGCTGTTTATCCACAAACAAAATCACAGGGGTCTCTGTAGGATTATAAACTGATTGTCCATTAGCTTAGTCTTCTTATTAGCTCTTGTAGCTTATATTAACCCATTATTCTTATCTATGTTAGCCACATGGCTCATTCCCTTTTTCAGCAGGGCAGGTCACATCCTGCTTCTTTGGTGGTCTGGGCAGGACCGCAGGAAGAGCTTCCTTCTTCCCAGAATACTCCTGTTCTCACTGCCCCACCTCTACTTACTGTTTGGTTTTCCCGCCTATACTTCCTGCCTGGCTATAAGCCAATCAGCATTTATTTAAAATATAATTGAGAGAATACAGACAATTCTCCTGCACCAGTGTTAGCCATGTGGCTTGGTGACATTTTTGGCGAGGCAATCACATGTTGTATCCTCTGTGTTTGGGTAACAACTGCAGTCTGTGCTTCCCTCTTTCCAGTATGAAAATAACTTGGTGACCCAGAGGGGACTCCCTCTACCTGTGCTGAGATCGGCAATCCAGAGGGGACTCCCTCTTCCTCTGCTGAGATCAGCAGTCCAGAGGAGTGAGTGTGTGCACACCTTGCCAGAAGGACCCCAGCTGCCCAGAATCCCCTGACTGCAATCAAAGGAAGAGATGGGCAGGTGTCAATGCAAGAACTCCTCCAACAACCAGAAAACTGACATGAAAATACCAGGATCCAGCCAATATGCAACAGGAAGACCTGAACAACCTAATCCAGAAGAAGTAGAAGAAATCAACTTCAAAGAAATGGAGGAGAAGACTACCAATCTTATCTATGTTAGCCACATGGCTCATTTCCTTTTTCAGCGGGGCAGGTCACATCCTGCTTCTTTGGTGGTCTGGGCAGGACTGCAGAAAGAGCTTCATAATATATGCAACAGGAAGTAGTTTAATTTCTTTAAAAGACTTTTTTCCATCCTCTTTAATGATCTTTATCACTTTCATAATGTTATACTTAAAGTTGATTTCTTCTACTTCTTCCTGTTGCATAAGGAGAAATGAATAAATCCCTCAAAGATACCCTAGAAATCCGAAAAAAGCAATCAAACAGGTAATGGAAACAGTTCAAGACTTGAAAACTGAAATGGAAGCAATGAAGAAAACACAAACTGAGGGAAGGCTGGAGATGGAAAATCTGGGTACACAAGCAGCTACTACGTAGACAAGTATAACCAACAGAATACAAGAGATAGAAGAAAGAATTTCGAACGTTGAAGATACGATAGAGAAAATAAACTCATTGATCAAATAAAACAATAAAGCCAACAAATTCTCATCAACAAACAGCCAGGAAATCTGGGACACAATAAAAAAAACCAAACCTAAGAATAATAGGGGTAGAAGAAGGAGAAGAATTACAGATCAAAGGCCCAGAAAATATATTGAACAAAATTATAGAAGAAAACTTTCCCAACCTAAAGAAGCATACAGAACACCGCAAAGAATTTATCAAAAAAAAAAATCCCTGGCCATAGAATAATCAAAACATAAAACATACAGAATAAAGAAAGAATACTAAGAGCTGCAAAGGGAAAACGTCAAGTAACATAAAAAGGTAAACCCATCAGAATTATACCTGACTTCTCTATGGAAAAAAAGAAAGCCAGAATGTCTTGGATAGATGTGCTGCAGACACTAAGAGACGATGGAGGAAAGCCCAGACTAATATATCCAGCAAAGCTTTCATTCACCATCGATGGAGAAAACAAGATATTCCAGGAAAAAAAACAAAATTAAGCAATACATAGCCACAAACCCAGCCTTACAGAAAGTACAACTAAAGGAAGTAAACAACACACATAATAACACAGCCATTAAACAACCCTCCACTGGCACAACTCAAAAA
>PVIU01031814.1:0-14324 GCA_004026605.1 Ondatra zibethicus
CACCTGCCCACCCATTTCTGCCCACCCCTGCTCCTGCATCCCCTGTTCCTGCCACCCCTGCTCCTGCATTCCCCTGCTCTCACCAAGATGTACTATAAACCTCAATGTGTAAACCAAAATAAACCATTTCTCCCTTAAGTTGTTACTTTGGGGGTATTTTGTCACAGCGTTGAGAAAGACAACTAACACCATTGGTTAAGAGATAGTACCTCAATTATCTGATCCACACAACCCTACTCTCCTGGGCTGCTCTAATTAAGTAGATTTTAAACTGTTTACTAATGTTATCTCTTAGAAGCCTGTTCTTTCCTAATGAGAGACATAAAGGTAGTAGATCCAGAGGGGAGGGAAGACGGGGAGGAACTGGGAGGAGTAGAGGGAGGGGAAACTATAATCAGGATATAGTGTATGAGAAAAGAATCTATTTTCAATAAAAGGAGAAAAAAGGAGTCAATACTAAGCAGAAAAGGCTGACTCAGATGTCTGCCTAGCAAGAAAAATATAAATAAAATAAAATGTTTACCATTTATTATGGACTCTGTAAGCAGAGTGTATAGGGTAACCTCATGAAGTTTTACAAAGTGAACATTCTCATGTGTTAGCAACTGGATCAAGACACTGAATACATCCCCAGCACTGAGAACTCCCTTTCTCATACACTAGAACAAGGTAGGTCAGCATAGGAATAGTTAAGTCATCTAGATTCTACTTGGTTTGGGTTATACATGTCCTCCTCTTCTAGTAATACACTTGTCAGCCTAGTTCCTTTACCTGCACACACATACACACACACACACACACATACACCATACACATGTACATACACTTGAACACATACACATATGCACATACACCCTCACACACTCCACATACTGCACACACTACATACATGCACACATACACACTCACATGCTACCAACAATACACACAAAATCACACACTATCTACACAAACTCTCTCACATACACATACACCACACACAGGATTGATTCCCTTCAAACAATGCACCTCACTGCCTTGGACCCCCCACTTGCATTAGGCTACATATGTAGCCCTCTCTAATCAATGGAGTAAATTCTCCCCCAAAAGAATTTGAAAGTTTTTTATAATACAGTTTATCAAATAATTTTTTAAAAACTCAAACTTAGGCAATTTATATTCAGACAAATTCCCAGTACATCCAGGTACAAAGAAACAGTAAGGCTATCTAGCCTGAGTTTGTTTGGGGTACAGTATGATGAAACTGTATCCTCAACTGAGCTTTTGGGGAAAATCCCCTATTTGCCATTTTATGCATATGCATAATTGGGCATGCATATTATCAAAATCAGGCGCATTATTGGAAGGGCATGCAAAGCAGGAAAATTACTACATGACCTATTCTACCAATCCAAACAATAACTACCTTCACTGAATAACTAAATAACCAAACTTCTCTTTCTCTTGAACCCCATAAAAGGAAGCCTCAAACACTAATTGGGGTCCTGGAGTACCTACATTCTTGGGTAACTCTTGATGATGTTGCCCTCTCTAACCTGCACTATCACTTCCCTTTGAACAGTTTGCTTGCTGCTTTTGCACGTCTTTGCCTCTATTTCAATCCTTAGAGTAACAGGCCAAGAACCAGAAAACACAAGGTTTAGACACCAACCACCAGTAACAAGTTCTGCCTCCTCTAGAAAGACCCTAACTTTGTCAATACTAACTTTTATTTCTGACTCTGAGCTTCATTGAAACAGAATCTTATCATGTGCCCTTCTCCCTGCTTGCCTTTTTTTGGTCAACATCATGTTTGTGACACTCACCCACCTGAATGCTCCCCACTGGGCCCCACCTGGCTGTACTGAAGGACAGAGGACTAAGTTTCCAAGGCCTATATGGATTTCAGAGAAGACAAACACATGCAGACCACAGTGGTGCCTTGCGGTTTTCCGATCCCATGCTACTAATTTCCATTCCCACTTCTTGAGTTCTCAGAGCCTGGAGTGCTGCAGGTAAAAACTCCAGAATGGTCATCGGGTACCAGAGGCTTGAAGAGACAGTGGCAAAGGAGACACCCATCTCTGAGTTTCTAGAGAAAGTGCAACCCTAGACTGTGGTGCAGAATTTATGTCTAAACTGTCTTCCAGAGTGGTATGTGAATAAATCTATCTTCTTTCAAGTCATTTGTTACAGCAACATTTGGGAGATCACACACATGACAATGGCTTTGGAATTGGATGCGCAGAGACTGTCATAGACAGATTGCTGATAGAAAGGTGAACACTAAGGGCATTGTGGATAAATCTTGAAGGAAGAAAGGAGCACTGTGTTGGGAGCTAAAGAAGGGGGGACTTGGTTGTGTCACGACAGAATACTAAGCTACTAGGAAAGCATGGCCCCTTGATATTGATCTTCAGTGTTCAGCTAGAGAGATTTCTGAGCAAAATTTCCAAACTACAGCATTGCTTTTTCTTATTGTTTATAGTAAAACATGAAAGAGATCAAATGATTCCTTTAAGCAATGGAGGACTTGATTTGGGAATTTCTCAGCCTGTACAGACTGTTAAAGATTTTTAATAAAAGAGACTGTTATAAACCCATGACCTGCAATGAGGTCAAAAGAATGATCGGAATCCTTTGGCTAATATCGAAGAAATCAGATATGATCTTAAGTTTTCTCAACAACTTCAAAGAAACCCCCAAACCTTAACTGACTTAGCCTAAAAGGAAGAGGATACAGGGAGAGGACTACAAGGCTTCCAGAATTCAACAGTGGGAAGCGGGTTTACAAAACAACTCAGCTACAAGGATGGCTCATCTTCATGGTCAACCCGGCTGGATTTGGAATCACTTGGGAGACACAGTTCTAGGTGCATCTGTGAAGGTGTTTCCAGAGAAGCTTAACTTATTGCTGTCTTACTTTGGGTTTCTATTGCTGCAATGAAACATCATGACCAAAAAGCAAGTTGGGGAGGGATTATTTGGCTTACACTTCCATATCACTGCTCATCATTGAAAGAAATCAGAACAGGAACTCAAACAGGGAAGGAATTTGGAGGTAGGAGCTGATGCAGAGGCCATGGAGGGATGCTGCTTATTGGCTTGCTTCCCATAGCTTGCTCAGTCTGCTTTCTTATAGCACCCAGGATCACCAGGCCATGGATAGCACCACCCACAATGGCCTGGCCTTCCCACAACAGTCACTAATTAAGAAAATGCCCTACAGGTTTTCCTACAGCCTGATGTTATAGAGGCATTCTCTCAGCTAAGGCTTCCTCTTCTCCAGTGACTACAGCTTATATCAAGTTGACACAAAACTAGCCAAAGAAACCAGAAGGGTCACTCTGAGCATGGGCAGCAGCATCTCATGTGCTGGGATCCCAGACTGAATAAAAAAGAGAAAATGAGCTGAGCAAGGCATTCTCTCTGCTTCCTGACTGAAAAGACCACATGACAAGACTTCTCATGCTCATGTGGCCACAGCTATAACAGTTCTCAATTGCCCTTAATTTCTTCACCAGGATGAATCATACCCATCAGATTGTGACCCAAAACAAATCCTTCCATCCTTAAGCTGTTTGTCTCAAATATTGTCATAATAACAATGAGAACATTAACCAGTGTAAAGCTGGAGTTTGGGAATGACTGGGAAGAGTCAAAAGCTATTGTAAAGAAATCTCTGATAGCCGAGACCTGGGAGAACTTGCCATTCTGGATTTACAAACTGTTTAGAGTTATTGAGTCCTTTCCCCTTTCCCTACCTTCCTGTGTGTTCATAAGATTGCTTGCTTGTTTTTGAAATAGGGTTTCATAGAGTCCAGGCTGGTGATGTAGGATTCCCCTCTGTATGCTATGTGATTTTTACCATTGGTTAACAAAGAAGCTGCTTGGTATGACAGTGCAGAATAGAGCAAGATGAGCATTCCAAGCAGAGATGGAGAAGAAAAGAAGGCGGAGTCAGGGAGATGCCATGTAGTCACCAGAGGAGAAAGACGCCCACACTCTGGTACCAGTAAACCACGAGCCTCATGGTAAAACACAGAATAATAGAAATGGGTTAATTTAATATGTAAGAGTTAGTTAATAAGAAGCCTAAGCTATTGGCCAAGCAGTGTTGTAATTAATGCAGCTTCTATGTAATTACTTCAGGTCTGGGTGGCCAGGAAACAAACAAGCAGCCTCTGCTTACAGGTTGACCTCATAATCACTATGTAGCTAGGATGGATTTGAAATGATCCTCCGGCCTCTACCAGCACCGAGACTGAAGGTGAGCACCACCATGACAGGCAAGATTTAGGACTCTGAGGTGATAAGATTTAGCTGAAGTTTTTCAACCACAATGAAGGCTGCAGTGAGTAAGACTTTGGGAGTGTTGTTTGAGCACATTGTATATGCTGGATGGATTTGAATCTTTGAAGATTAAAGACTAGTAACCTGAAAATGCCTCTTCCACAATATATCCCCATACTAATCCAGCACCTAAAATTATTTTCTGTGTTGTGTTTTTGAAATGGATGTAGCCTCCACTGACTTGAACTTTGCAGCACAGGCCAGCCTTGGACCTGCAATGATCTTGCTTCTGCCTCCTGAGTACTAGAATTACAAGTAGACACAAAAATAACCAGTTAGATGTTTTCTAGTTGTTGTTTAAAATGGTGAAAGATGATAAATTAAGTACCTCGAGGTAGAGAATTGCCTGGATCATCTAGCTGGGCTGTAAATGCAATTATGTATATCATTTTAAAATCAATCATCAAAGGCAGTTGCCACCAAAGCCTAATAACTTGAGCTAGATCCCCATGACCCACATGGTAGAAGGAAAGGACTGACTTAACTCCTAACTTCTGTGCCCTGACCTTCACAGGCATGCTATGATGTGGGAGTAGTCCCATATGTGTGCACACACACATAGACACACATGCATGCTGTCCCGGCTATCTGCATTTCTCTCAACAGTCTTATAGCCCAAGCTCCCATAGAACAACTCACCAAGCTTTGAAAACTCAAAGACTTTTCTCACTCAAAGTTCTAAAGTCCTACCACAATCATCCCAAAAACAACATGGTCAGATCTGTTCCAGCAATGCCCCACTATCCTCGTACCAATATCTGTCCAAGTTAGGGCTATTGTTGCTGTGATGAAACATCATGAGCAAAGCAATTTGGGGAGGAAAGGGTTTATTCAACTTAATGGTGTAGAAGGTTCTTATGTATTTGTGTTGCTTTCATTGGTGAATAAAGAAACTGCCTTGGCCTTTTGATAGGGCAGAAATCAGGTAGACGGGGTAGACAGAACAGAATGCTGGGAAGAACGGCAGTGTGGCAGATGCCATGAAACTCCTGTCTGGGACTGATGCTGGTTAGGATCTTTCCTGGTAAGCCACAACCTCGTGATGAACACAGATTGGTAGAAATGGGTTAGATCAGGATGTGAAAGTTGGCCAAGAAAAGGCTAGATAGAATGGGCCCGGCAGTAACTTAATTAATACAATTTCTGTGTGGTTATTTCGGGTGTAAGCTAGCTGGGACCAAAAGCAAGCCTGCCCCTCCATGTAACAACTTAAACTTCCACATGCCAGTCAATCGCTGAAGGAAGCCAGGACAAGAACTCAAGCAGGGTTGAAACCTGGACACAGGAGCAGATGCAGAGACCACAGAGAGGTGTTGTTTACTGACTTGCTTAGCCTGCTTTCTTACAGAACTCAGGACCACCAACCCAGGTATGGCACCACCACCATAGGCTGGGCCCTCTGCCATCAATCACTAATTAAGAAAATGCCCTACAGCCCTATTTTATGGATGCATTTTCTCAGTTGAGTTTCCTTCCTTTAGATAACTCTAGCTTGTGTCAAGTTGGCATAAAGCTAACCAACATAACTGACCCCTTGTCAACTTGACATGCAAACATAGGACTGTTGAGCCATAATCTTTACTTGTTCATCCCCAAGATCCTACGTGAATATCAACATTACAATATAAACATTCCAAATTTTAGAAATTCCACAGTCTAAAAATTCAAACACTTAAAATTCCTGTCTCTTTCAAATATTCATTCTCTTTGAAAATCCAAAGTCTGTAAAATTCCAAAATCTCTTTAAAAGTTTAAAGTTTCTCAGATGTGGACTCCTATAAAATCAGAGTAAATTAAATCCTTTCTCACTTAAAGAAGAAAGAAACAGAATACAGTCACAATCAAAGCAAAGCAAAACAAACTCCAACTTTGTAAATAACTCAATGTCCAATGTCTGTGGTCCACTCACTATCTTCTGGGCTCATCCAGAGGACTTGGGTCACTTCTCTGGCTCCACCCTCTACAACACACGCAACTATCTTCTAGTCTCCAGCTAATCCTACTCCACCCCAGGTTCTACTCTAGGTGGCCACCACATGGTACTAGCGTCTACAAAGTGCTGGGGTCTTCTGCTGCAACTGGGCTATACTTTGACCAATAGTCTCTCCTTGGCTCTCTTCATGGTTCCAAGCCTCAACTACTCTCTGTTACCCCATCAATTCTGAGGTGAGGCTTCAATTGCTACTGAGGCTGCACCTTCTTCAATGGCCTTTCCTGGTCTCCCATAGTGCCAAGTCTCAGCTGCTCTCCATGACTCTTTCATGCCTTCAAAACCAGTATCACGTGGGTGACTCTTACACAACCAAGATTGGCTGGCAGCACAAGGTACAACCTTGGCCACCTCTAGAACACAGCTTGTGTGTGCAGACTCTGAGGAAACATTTCCTAGAAGATTTTACCTCAGGGAAGGAATTAATCCCTCTTAATTTCTCAGTTCCAGCTGACCAGTATCAATTATCCCAATAAGGCAAAAGTTTTAATTTTCTGGGTCTGGTTCCTTATTAATCACTCCTGATTCTTCATCCCCAGCTGACCAGGATCAGAGAATCTTAAACTATGCAGCAGGTCTGATAGAATCTTTAAGTGGCTCTCAAACTTCCCGCTGGAACTTCATAAGTCAGGCTTCTTGAAGTGGTCAGTTTCTCTCAGTGCTCTCATCCCAGGCTCCCACAAAACAGCTTGCCAAGCTTTCAACTCTCAATGGTTTGTCTCACCCAAAGTCCCAAAGTACTTCCACAATGCTCCCCAAACAGCACGGTCAGGTCTGTCACAGCAATGCCCCACTACCTTGGTACCAATTTTAGTTCTATTTGGGTTATTATTGCTGTGATGAAACATCATGACCAAAAATGTTGGAGGAAAGGGTTTATTCGGCTTCTACTTCCATATCATAATCTGTCACTGAAGGAAGTCGGAACAGAGACTCGAGCAGGTCTGGCACCTGGGGGCAGGAGCTGGTGCAGAGGCCACAGAGAGGTGCTGCTTACTGACTTGTTCCTCATGGCTTTGGTTTTCTTACAAAACCCAGGACTACTAAACCAGGAGTGGCCCTACCCACAATGGGCTGAGCCCCCTCCCATCAATCATTAATTAAGAAAGTGCCCTACAGCTGGATCTTATGAAGGTATTTTATGAATTGAGGTTCACTCCTTTCAGATGATTCTAGCTTGTGTCAAGTTAACATAAAACTAGCCATCATACAAACACAAATAAATAAATGAAGACACAAATACATTTTTTAAAATAAACAAGAGAATGCAATCAGAAAAAAAATCAACTACAGTGAAGAAAAATGTGAAAACAGAACTGGTAAAAACAGAATCTAAATTACTACAGAATATTGAGGCACCCAGAGACCGAAGTACCTGCCTATGTTTACCTATTGACTAAGTGCAGGGTTTCAATGTAGGCAGGCTGGTGCCTGATGCTCCTCCCAGACTACCATGCTATGGAGCTGCTTGTTAGAGACTGGAGAGGGGTCCAGGAGCCAACAAACCTTTACCTTGCTGTAAAATAGAGTGATGATACCTGGTTTAATTTAGTTCATGTGTTGTTTTGAATTTATGTAAAAAAATTGTCATTGCTTTGTAAATGAAATGCATGATGTAAATTAAATGTATTTAGTTCAATAAATACTTTGAAAATAGTTCTCATGATTTCAAAGATAAATATAAAGAAATTCAAAAACAGGTCCCTGGAGGGTCACCCAAGAGGAGGGAATCCAGAACACTGAGCTGACGTGACCTGAGTTCCCAGGAAGGGTTGATTCATTTTCTTCATCCAAAGCTAGCCATGTCTACCAGCCAGAAAAGACACCCTCTCATTCCAGGCTAAATGTGCTGAGAACAAAAGTCTAGACACAGTGTGTCATCTCTACCAAGCGGAAAAATGAGACGACGCAAAGACAAATAACTTTGAGAAGTTAGATCCATTCAAATGACACGGTTACCTTGAGAGCATTTATGAGATGGCTCTCTGGGAATGTTTCCATAGTCAAGTTCCACTGCCCAGAAAGGGCACAAACAATTCAAACTCAAGCCTTAACATCACTGCTTGAAAGTGGCCCTGGCTTGGCTTATCTCCCCAGCTCACTCCCAGGAGCTGGCCCCAAAACCCTTGCAGGCTCTTTCTGAAACTGAAATCTTCCTTCAAAGGACCAGCATCTATGAGCATTGTTTTCTTTAGTGTTTACAGAAATATCGAAGTACCATTCTGAAAGAAGTTTTGAGAGTGATCAAAGAAACAGTAAATCAGGAGTTTGGGTCCCTGTGGTCTAACTATAGTAAACCAGGAGTTGGTTCCCTGGAGTGTAACTGTGAAAGGGAAGCATCGGAAGCAGAAAAGTCCAGAAGACATGATTTGAATATTCACAGGCTGCCTTGGGTTAGCAGTCGGTTCCCTAGCCCAGCAGCTGCGTGGATCATTTACCTTCACTGTGCCTCAGTTTCCTCCTCCACCCTCCCACTCAAGGTACTTTGGGAAGTGAAAAGGGGTCTTTAATGAATTTTCACATGAAGTTAATGAGTAGAGACTTGAAACATCATAGGCAAGTCACCCTGTTGGGTCATTCTATTTCCTGAGTCCTTTTAAGGTGTTTTAGTTTGTTTGTTTGTTTGTTTGGGTTTTTTGTTTCTTTTCTTTTTTTGGTGAGGATTCTAGAACACGGTGAATTCACAGAATCATTTCAAAGAAATTTATGTGGTAGCTCCATATTCCATCACTTGTAGATAACAGCTTATTCAACTGGGTCTTGCTACCACAGTGGCCTTCTTGACCGCTTACAAACACCAGCCTGCACTTGCCTCAGGGCCTTTGCACAAGCTGTTTCTCTACTTGAAGTACTTCTTCCCCAGCTACCTCCTGACTTCCTCTTGGAAATAGCCAGGATCCTGAGTCATCCCCAAGCTACTATGTGCTAATCTCCCTGTCCTCTTTAACTTAATACCTTTGACAAGTATTCTCACTTATTAATTTTAATAGAATCTTTCAGATGAATAAAGATTCAGGGTTATCTTCCATATTCCTTGTGACCAAAACTTGGCATGCAAAAGTCACTTAAATGTTTGTTGAAGGAATAAAAGAAGGGAGAGAGGGTAGGGAAGAGAGAGAATATAACAAGGGAGATCTCACCCATGGGCTGTTGCAAAGTATATTGGGAAAGAGAAATGGGACACCCCAGCTTGATTCCAAACTGCCCACTCCAGGGGACAGCCATATCCCAGCAAATACAGCATAGTCAGAACAACAGAGTCTGTCTCCCTGGAGCAAGTGGCCTGCCACGCTGCCTCTCCTGGGGTCACGCCAGGCACTCTTAGCGGACACTGGGGGATGCAGAACATAAGCATGGTTATAACAGCAGGCACACCCTGGTAACCCTGGTAACCGCTGGGGCAACCGCAACATAGGGGTGGATCTCCAGGGTGCCGAGTTTAGCATGAGCCCATGAGAGCAGTCTGCTCCTCACCCAGCAAAAATAGGAACCTGGAAAGTGCTGTGCTAGGCTGCAGGGGAGGAGCAATCCAGCTTCAGACCCAACAGCTGTTCCTGGCATCAGGAGTCCTACACAGTGGTACACAGACCCACCAGCAGCCATAGCAGAATAGGGAGGGAGTTTCCACAAAGCCCTCCATCATACTGGTCACCAGGGTTGCTCATGAGCCCACCCAAATTTCCTGCCAATACTCTTGGAGCTGTTGTTATTGTTATTTTGTCTGTTGGGTTTTTTTTTGTTGTTGTTGTTGTTGTTGTTAAGGAACTCTAAGACTAAGAATGGAGGGTGGGGCAAATTTTAGATGCTTCAGTGGGAACCTGCAGGCTGATAACACTGGGCTAGGACACAACTCAAAGCTAGTTCCACTCTAGAAGAAGCATTGTGGGTGCTCCCTGTTTGGAGAAAACTATTCACTCAACCAGTGCCTTTCCCCATCAAGTCAAGTCTCCCAGCGTTTCCTGTTTAACCCATGCAACTAGTGTGGCTATAGTTAAATGACCACTTTCTGTCGCAGTGACAACATGGCCATAAGTTGACTTTCCAATTAATTGCTATAGAATCAATAAAATTCTTCATCAAGGTGAACTCATCCATCTGAAGCCTGTTTCCCACAATAGTCAATAGCAAATGGCACTAAATGCAACAAGACAACAATGAGGGATTTGTGAGGGACCCTCCTAATGGCTAAGGGTGAGAGGCAAGATGGAAACCTTATATGTGCTGATTTGTCCATCAACAGTGACATACATAACAGCATCATCTAGAGCACTGTTTTTTATTGTTCTCTTGTTGCATTTATCATCATTAGTTATTAACTAATATGGGACACAGGCTTTAGACAGACAAGTTCACCTGGATGAAGAACTTTATTGATTCTATAGCAATTAATTGGAAAGTCAACTTACACCCATGCTATCACTGAGACAGAATGTGGCCATTTAACTATGACCATACTAGTTACATGAGTTAAATGGGAACCAATGCTCTAGGTGGTGTTCCATGGGTTAAATGGGTTAGATTATGGGTTGAACCTCTTTGGGGTCACATATGAGATATCCTGCACATCAGGTATTTTTATTGCTACTTCATAACATAGGGTTGGGGGGGGCGTCATCACAACACAAGGAACTTGAGAAGCACCAATCTAGACACTCAGTCCATCAAGGAACACATCCAAAGAAATAAAGAAGCCTCACTGGGAACTCTGAGATCACTGTAAATGTACACCCAACTTGCATATTTTCAAGTCCAATTTTACTGCGACTTAGCAGCCACAATCATTAAGTGGCATTTTTAAATTGAATTGCCTCCTGAGAAAGCCAGCTGTCGTCATTAGGCAAGCATTGTATTGGGGACATGTGTCAATCAAAAATGATGTGCTGTATTGATTTTCAATGTGCAAGGAACAGACTTCTCCAGTCTGAGTTTTTCCGAGTCTGCTTACTTGATTCTACATCACCCCACCTCGAAACTCCTGCAGATCAGAGCAAGTCAGGGTCTTCACATATCTCTCTCCCATGCCCAATAACCAGGATGCCAGAAATGGGGAAGTCATCTCCCTTCCCTGCCACAATGGACAGTAATTTGAAATCATGAGCCAAAGTAAACCGTCCCTCAATTTAACACAACTGACCCTTTTCCAGCCAGTTTGCGTGCTGACTAGTGTAAGGTGCTGACTGGTGCAGTGTTTTCTCTGCACACACCCATTTTCTCTCATTCCCACTTTTCTTTTTCTTTTTTTTGTTTTTTTTCATATTCTTTTATTTTTTTCATTCAAAAAAATTTACATTTCCTTCCCTCCCCCCAATCCTCTCCCGCTCCCCCCCACCCCTCCTCCCTTCCCCTGCTTCCTTAAAAGAGGGCATGGTACCCTGCCCTGTGGGAAGTCCAAGGCCCTCCCCCTCCATCCCGGCCTAGGTAGGTGTGCATCCAAATAGACTAGGTTCCCAAAAAGCTAATACATGCAGAAGAGATAGGTACTAGTGTCATTGTTGATGGCTTCTCAGGCTGCCCCCGTTGGTAGCCACATTCAGAGAGTCCGGTTTGATCATATGCTCGTTCAGTCCCAGTCCAGCTGGATTTGGTGAGCTCCCATTAGATCAGGCACACTGTTTCAGTGGGTGGACCAGCCCCTCACAGTCCTAACTTCCTTGCTCATCTTCCTACCTTCTGCTCTTCGACTAGACCTTGGGAGCTTAGTCCATTGCTCTGCTGTGAATGTGGCTCTCTGTCTCTGTCTCCATCCACTGGATGAAATTCTATGGTGATGATCAATATATTCATCAATGTGACTATGGGATAAGGCTAGTTCTGGCACCCTCTCCTCTGCTGCCCAAGTACCTAGCTGGGGACATCCCCATGGACACCTGGGATCCCCTCTAGAGCCAAGTATCTTGCCAATTCTAAAATGACTCCCTTAATGTAGATACCTTATTTCCTTTTCCAATATCCACCTTTCCTCCATCTCCACCCTCCCAGTCCCCCAAGCTCTCCCCCCGTCCTTCCCTTCTCCCTTCTCCTTCCCCCTCTCCCCTTCCCTCACCCCCCTACCCCCACCCCACCCCCACGCCCGTGCTTCCAACTTTTGCCTAGCCATCTTGTTTGCTTTCAATTTCCAGGAGGATCTATATAAGTTTTTCTTTGGGTTCACCTTGCTATTTGGCTTCTCTGGGCTTGTGAGCTATAAGCTTAATGTCCTTTGTTTATGGCTAAGGTCCACTAAGGAGTGAGTACATACCATAATCGTCTTTTTGGGTTTGGGTTACCTCATTCCCACTTTTCTAAAGTTGTCCCAGCACTGTTCTGAACCAGAAAATTCAACACATACATGTACACAGGCACACAACATGCACACACATGCATGCTGGCATCTGCTGTGTATATTCCACTCTAATTTTCAGGAACAGGTTCACAGATAAGAGGTGAAAAGTCCCCAGTACACTGCCTTCAGTGTGTTCACCATGTCTATGGCAAAGAGCAATGGAGTAGATGACACTCGTGGAAAACCAGTCTAGTTATGGATCTAAATGCCAAGAAAAAGTACGCCCAGCTGGTGACTGGGGTTGATGCTATAAAGAGATTAGAGAGTCCTAGACCTACAAGTCAGGTCTAGATAGACCTAAAAGTCAGGTCCCCAACAAGTCACAGCGAGTTCTCTAAAGGTTTTAGGGATCTGTTGTAAATTGAAGAAGGCTACACATTCTTCAGTGTCCCTTCCATCAGAGGAAGGCATCTAGTTATTTTTGTTTTGTTCATTGTTAGTGTGTGTTAATTCTACACGATATCAGGTTCCATTATGATATTTTCAAATATTTATAATATGTATTTCACTGGGTAAAGTGTGATTTTAATACCAATGCTTGTGAAGCAGATTTCAAGGCCAGTGTGGTCTGCACATATAGTTCCAAGTCCGGCAGGCATATTCAGCGAGACCTTGTCTCAAAAACAAACAAATAAATACAAAAATAAATAGGATTTCGAGCATATTCAGCCCCCATTACTCTCTATCTTATTCCTCCTTTGAAGATGAAACAGAGCTGTTCTTGGCTGCTCGGTAGGGTGGCAGTGACAATCTGTCATTTCTGGATAGTCATGAAGGAGACTGGCAGCTTCCACCCTGATCTTTTGGAAGTCAACAGCTTCAAAAGTGGGGCATTACAGTACTGAGAGACCTCTATGGCATCAGGAGCCCAAACGCCAAAACACCAGGCAAGACTGAGAACAAATCTGTGTGGAAAAGAGAGATTTGTTCTGTCAGGAGCCAGAAGGTTGGACCACCTTGCACGAGGATCCTCCAACCTCAGTTTTCCTCACCAATGCCCAAAAAATTAAAAGAAACCACTTGAGTGGTTCAGACCGTGACAAAGTGGTCACTATGGGCCTTCAAGACTGCTAAGTTTGGAAAATGACCCACACTGCAGCGGTCCAATTGAAAGCTAGAGAGCAGCACTATCCAACATCCAACTCCTGACAACCTAGCTTCTACGGCAGGCCACTGGGACAGTGAGAAGACCCTTCCAGTCATTTAGTTTGTTGGTCAAACCCCTCCAGCTTGAAAAGTCTTCTGCTGGGGACCCTTCCTGAAAGCAGCTCCCAACAGCAGGCACCTGAGTCGCATTTTACTCTACAAATGAAGCAGTTGTGTGAGCTCATCATTCTGCTAGCTGGCAATGCATCTCCTGTTCCTGGCCCAACTAAGAAATACTGGCTGGCTGAACTTGGAGCTTGAGAAATAACGTCCTTATCAGAAATCTCTCTTAAAACAAAAGCCAAAAGTCATAAGCAGAACTTTCCAGAACACTTGGTGAAACAGAAATCGATCTTCAAGAGAAAAAAGTTATAAATTCTTCTAAGGCCATTATAATAGAGCCAGGAAAAGCTTTTCTCTCTCATTTATCTGGTTCTTAGGGGTCTCATTTCTGCATAAGAGTCTAAAGGAATGTTCTTAAATTTCCCTTCTCGATTCTTCTAAGTAAGACCCCGGACATTAAAATATCATTTC
>PVIU01031815.1:0-14335 GCA_004026605.1 Ondatra zibethicus
GATAGATAGATAGATAGATAGATAGATGGATAGATAGATAGATGGATGGATGGATAGATAGATAAATAGTTGATAGAGAATGTGCCATGGTGTACATGCGGAGGTCAGCTTTCCAGAGTTCTCCCCTTCCACTGTGGACTCAGGCTGTCAGGATATGAAACAGACATTTTACACAATAAGTCATATTTTCTGAGCTATGCAGACTATATGAAGAACTTTTGAGACTGAATTGGCCTGATTATAAGTCTACTTTGGAAGATCTCTTAATGACTTTATAAATGCATTAGAAGGAATGAGGCTTTAGGAGAACTACAATGAGCAGGCACGAAAATGGTCCAACTCTAGGTAAGAGGGACAGTGACAAGAATGAGGAAAGAAAAAGCTTGAAATCCAAAGGCTTTGCTAGGATGTGTTGACTAAGGATGAGAGGGAGTGTTCCTTCCTCATCAGAATAGGTCTTTATTATTTCTGTGACTTTGTCAGCTAAACTGTTTGTCATTGGTGACTTCCTTTCTGTGTTGGTTTGAATTGGAATGATCTCCATAGTTTCATATGTTTGAATGATTAGTCATCAGGGAGTGGCATTACTTGAGAGGGATTAGGGGGTATGGCCTTATTGGAATAGGTTTGGCCTTGTTGGAGGAAATATGTCACTAGGGGTAGGCTTTGAGGGTTCTAAAGAACAAGCCAGGCCTAGTCTCTCTCTTTTTCTGTTGCCTGAAGATTCATATGTAGAACTCACAGCTTCTTCTCCAGTACCATGTTGGACTGCATGATGCCATGCTCCCTACTACAACAGTAATAGACTAAGCCTCTGAAATTGCACTCAAGCCCCAATTAACTGCTTTAATTTATAAGAGTTGTCATCATTACAGCATCTCTTCATGGCAACAGAATACTGAATAGGGCAGTGTCCCAATACTCCTGTTATATCAGTGACTCTCTTATGGTCCCTTTCTAAATAGTGTTCTCCTCTCATGGTAGAACAAGGTTGTAGGAGCCCACAGAAGTGGATCCATTCCAGCTTGACCAAAGGTCAGAGCATTCAAGCTTTTTTCTGCTCCTTTAAGGGCATGACAGTAGGCTTGACCAAGAAAGTTGCTGGCTACAGGATGCTTGGTCTACGGTGTGATCATTGCATGTCCTGTCTAAACAACAGAATACTTCATTCAGGATATAGTTGCTTGATGTTTCAGGTATTAAAACAGGTAATTGCTCTGTTTGTCCTTTGTATCATGTTAAAGTAGTCTTTTGCCTTCTTAACCCCCCCACTTTTGGATTGGGGTATATAAGCATATGGAAAATAAACATGGCCAAATTCTGTATTTACTGGATTTCTCTTCTGGTTCTATTCTGCTTTTCTATTCCTTTTATTTCATATCTCTGTTCCTACTGCCTAATATTTCTATGATTAGCTAGCTGTTTGTAAACTCTCTCAATGGAAAGTTGGCTCAGAGGTACATAGTGCCTAACTGTGTACTCCCCCCTCCCCAACCATTTATTGACAGATGCTGGTAGTCAGTGATGGGTAAGATAGTTTTTCTTCTAGGCAATCTAAGGTAGGACATGAATGATGGAATGTATGTACTAATGATGGGTAAGTCTGAAAAGTGGAAGACAGCCTGAGCCAGACATAGTCATCTGCCCTGTAGCATAAGCACAGGCTTTATTAAATAAATTAAAAATGGAGGAATATGTGAGAGCCCACTGAAGTGGGCCCATTCCACCTTGACCAAAGGTCAGAGAATTCAATCCTATTCTTATTCCTTCAAGAATATGACAAGAGGTTTGACCCAGGGAGTGGCTGCTTATAGGATGCTTGGTCTAAGATATAGCCATTGCATGTCCTGCCTAAACAACAGAATACTTAACTGAGAATACACTTGCTTGATGTTTCAGGTATTAAAGCAGGTAATTACTGTTTGTGTTTTGTATCATGTTAAAGCAGTCTTTTGTCTTTTTCCACCCTTTTAGTATGGGGTATATAAGTAAATGGAAAAAATAAATTTGGGCAAATTCAGTATTCATTGGATTGCCTTCCTGGTTCTACTTTGCATCTATGTTTCTTTTCTTTCATATCTCTGTTGCTCCTGTCTAATATTTCTAATCCTCATGCCCCTACGCTGGAATGTGCAAATCCAGTCGAGGCTGGACCCCGACACAAGGGTCCATCTACAGTTATAGCAAGGACTTGACTACAGCTTTAAATTAGAGATAGGCCAGTGCATTTAGTGATCTCCATAATATCATTTGCACTTAGTGTCTTTGTAGTTGCTCTGTAAGGAAAAGAAGAAATCAAGATTTCAAATCACTTAACAGAGAAAGTAGAAACAAAGGCTCTCTCTCTCTATATATATATGTGTGTGTGTGTGTGTGTGTGTGTGTCTACATATGTGTGTACATGTACATTTATGTGTGAATGGAGTTAGCTCATTGGTTGAAATGATCCATACTAATGTCATAAGTGACACCATTTCAAACTACAATGAACTTACAATTTATAAAGAAATGACCATTTGCAAGAGAAACATCCTTTTAATTACATTGCAACATGGCTGTATCTAGTACTACCTTTTCTAGTATATCTTTCTTTCTTTTTATTTTTTATTTTTTGGAATTTGTGTCTGACTACACAAGCTTCTTACTCTTTCCAAAAACCACTCAAAATGCAAGAGTCATTTTCTTTAAGCTCTCCAGCTAGAATGTCCTTCTTATGGTGATGATGCAGCTTTCTATGGGTACTTGCTCAGGTCTTTTCTCAAAGGGAGTATCTGTTCTCAAAGAGAGTATCCTTACTCCCATCCACACAGCATAGTGCTGTCATTCATCATTCCTCTCACCCTGATTTTTTTTTGTGATCACTAATGACCCCTTATGACTGAAATTCATCTACTTATTTAGTGTCTGCTTGTACTTTTCATTAGACTATAAGCTCTGGGAGGGCAGGGCTTTCTTTTGTATGCAGCTGTGACATTGATGAATGAAACATTTAAATGGGTTGTCAACATAAATGCTTAAATGTGTGAATTTACCTTGTGAGTCAGGTTGATCAAATGTGAAAACTGGGTTTCAGAGAGTTTGGGTGACTTGCCCCAGGCAAAGATTTGGAATCAAGTCCACTTGGCTCCAAGTTTGTAGGTATCATATTTGATCACTTAAGTGTTCTCAAAAAGGGTGTCCCTGGCAACTTTTTAGTCATAGATTATCAGAATAGATTTAATTTCATGCATACTTTTGGATACTTTGTTCTAAAGCCAATGATTTATGCAGCTAATGCAAATCTTTCTTTTCAAATTTATTTTCTTGTTTCTCCAGAGAAACCTAGTGAAATAAGAATTTTATATTTTTTTGCTGTATTCAGCAAGTCTCAACAAGGCAGATTTATGAAAAGTGGTATTGCAAAATGATTTTGTCTTTTAAGCATAATGCAAACAAGCCTTAGTGTTGAAGAAGGGAAAGGAAGCTTTTCATGCTTCTCTGAACTTATTTTGCCACTAGCTTCTGAATTTAAAGAGTCTTCAGTGCTGTGATCAATCATCTAGGATTTAGGAACAAAGGGGAAAATGATAATGAATGTAAAACCTTTGTATTTGGAGTCAATGTGGCAATCTGAACTATTTTGCACTGAACAGGCAGGTTCTTTCCCCCCATTTGTTAGTATGTCTATCCTCCTCCTGCCAGGAGAGTCCTACTTTCCCTGTCTCTTTATACTCCTTAAAAATTATTTTTGTTATGTGAGAAAATGCCATTTCATTTTCTGCTTCTTCACTGAAAACCGATTCACTAAACATTTAAAATTGTCTATTAGCTGCCAGTTACTATATTAGAACTAAAGAGCTAAAACTATAATGGGAGTGAGTATAGGGTCTCCACTCACTCTTTGCACAGCAGCAAGACCATCAAAATTGGCAATTCATGATGTGATCCTAGAAGTCCAAGTGGGCTCTTAATACAGGCTCCAAAGGCCAGAGGGATGTTGTGAGGAAACATGCTGGAGATGATGCCTACAAGCTAGGGCAGAAGCATAGAGATCAGTCGCATAGGGAAGTCCTGTTCATTTATCAGAAGTATCAACAGTTTTAATAAGAATTTATTTTTGGTAGGTTCTGAGAGCAATTAGTGCATCTAAGAGAAAGTGTTGCTGGTGTTTCTAAGCAGAATGGAGCCAAAGTCCAGGGATACTAAGAAGCTTTGATTTCCTAAGTGTATTGGTTAATAATGTAGGGCAAAGACTGAGGAAGTGGACTCTTGTATGATGACCCCTGTTTCTCTGTTGAGCTACACATAGGTGGTACTTTGCTGTTTTGTGACATAGAAGATAAAGGAAAGGGAGATCTCTGGACATGACATGTTTGATTACTAGTTGGAGATGTACAACAATTACTCAGGTTGCATATCTGGAGGTTAAGATCAAGAATAATTGAATACATACTTTTGAAAGTTTGTTATTGGAAAGGAAAAGTGTTGATTTCTTTAAGAGAGCATTTATGAAATGTGAAAAAAGATCCAGAATGCTCACTTTTTTCTTTATTTAAATAACTTTTCCCATTTATTTTAGTTATCAAACCACTTTCCCCTTCCATCTACTCCCTTCCCATCCACTCTTCCTCCATCCCATCGCCTTTCAGGATAAATATATGGAATAGCTAAGAAGAGGTAGAAAGAGAAAGTATGTTTAAAGAGGTAGAAGGAGATGTAAAATTATGGCATTATAGAAGCAAACACATTGTAAATGGTGAAGAAAGGCAGGAAAAAAGGTCCACTATATTTAACTGTGAAAAAGTCACTCAAGGCTCTTGTCAGGGAAGCTTTATCTGAGTTGTCTCCAGGAATCAGGATTGTTATATGTTGATGAGTGACTGGGAATAGGGAAGAATGAAAATTAAGGATGACTGCTTATTTCAGAAGTCAGGACATTGTAGGAATGTGGTGACAAAAAGTCAATGAAGGGTAGAAGGGAAAGGTGAATTGGAAGAAAATGGAAGAGTGGAGGTTCCAAAGAGTGAAAACAATTGCTGTGTGATAATGGGTGAAAGATCCACAGAAAGAGATACTGTATTTGAAAATGAGTAGCTGGAATTTAAGATTTTAAAGTCATCCTGGTAAAAGGCAGTTTGGAGGGGGGGGGACTTTAAGGGTAGGCGGCCAGGGAAAAGAAAGGGAAACATCAAAGTTGGGGGCACTGAGGATGTGTGTGCATTTATGTGCACCCCCATATCACTGAAAATAGCGTCAGAGCGGAAGGCTGTCGAGCGAGCAGCTGCCAGTGGGCATGCCCGTAGCCACTATGGCTCTGTCACTGTGACAAAATACCTAAGACAAGAAGACAAAAAAAACCTCTTTTTACTTACAGTTTCAGAAGTTTCATTTCACAATTACTTGACCTTGCTGCTTTGGGCGTCTGATAAAGACCTTCTCAGTGGAGAAGGCACACTGGAACGGAGTGTCTTTACTGAGGTGGACAGGAAGGAAAGGGAGAAAGAGAATGCGGGGGAGGAGGGAGAAGGGGAGCAGGTCCAAACACTACCTTCAGGAGTTTACATCACATTCCTGATGACCCACGGTCCTTCTGATAGGCCCTGCCTCAGAGTTCTACTACTTCCCAGTCGTACCATCAGCTAAGTGATCAACCACACATGCGCCTTTGAAGGAAATTTAAATATCCAAACCATAGCAATAGCAAAGTGGTCCCAGGGGTTGATGTACAGGAGGAGGACTAACCAGCTGGCAGGGACATAAACAAGCATTTGAATTTACAGGTGTGACTTAAGGAAGCCTCTTGAGAATGCAAGAAACTAGTGACATGGAAAGTGGCTGGAGGAAGTAGGAGCTTTCTGAATATTTCATGTGCCTTAGGAAAGGCAAGGGCGATAAGGAAAGGTTGTTTTGAGGCTGCCTGAGGGAAGGCAGAGTATTAAATGGAGACTGTTACATAGAGGATTGTGTGTGTGTGTGTGTGTGTGTGTGTGTGTGTGTGTAACAGAATACCTAAGAGGGATTGTTTATAAGGAGAACTTAATTAAGGTGAGGGATGAGTGGACAAGGAAATCCAGAGGAAGTAGGTTTTGAATAAAGGAAAGGGTGTGAACTCAGCATAGGGCTGTGGGAAGGAATGACAAGCACATTGATGGTTGAGTTACTTTTCCTATCTATGACACCTTCCCTGAGAATAGGAATTTGAGTATCTTTGGATTTGGTCTAGAGGGTCTTTCTGCTCAGGAGTGGAAGCATATGGAATCTCAAGACACCAAGAGTAGATCCAGAAGTAAGAGACAGAACTAAAAGACAACAGCTGGGAATATTAGCACATTCCATCCCAGTAGTGTGAGAACAGCTGGGAATATTAGCGCACTCCATCCCAGTAGTGTGAGAACAGCTGGGAATATTAGCACACTCCATCCCAGTAGTGTGAGAACAGGAGGATGGAAGGCCGGAGAGGTAGATGGGTCCTGCTCCATTCGCTCTGACTTTTAAACTCTGCATTTTGTGCTGGGCATCAGGCCAAAGCTAGTTTTTCGCTTTCTCTTGGCTCCACATCCAATTCAGTCATTTATTACCTCTCACTGCACAGTGTTCTAACAATCAGATAGTCATTTCTCCAAACTTATTTAGCTGAATCTTTAAGACATGGTCCACTACATTTCTGTAGAACTCTAAATAAATCACCTTAGTATTTGTGAGAGAGGAAGAATATCAACATTTATCAAATTGGTTGACCAACCCTGAACACCTGAGTTTAAACAGGTAAGAAATGATGTGTCACCATGGGAGGAAGTTTGCTGTTATTTGAAGTATTCAGCTTGAAATATGAACCTGTCTAGAATTTCCAGTGGCATTTTCAAAACGGAAACTCTGTGACAGAGAACTTAGTTGTCATTGTGGCATTATAGTATTGCATAATACAAGATTCATATTGAATTGATCTTGGATTAGAACGGTGCACATGGTGCAAAGTGGAGACAGTCCAGTGATGATTATTATTGATTATTATGGTTGATTATTCAAAGACAGGGCACATGGGTACAGAATAATTCCAAGAAAGCTGTCAGTTTTAGTTAACCCAAGGTAAATTCATTTGTAGGTTTCTAATTTTACTGGTTTCAGTCAGTTGAAAAGGTAATTCTTTTTCATTTATTTTTATCTTTAATTTTTGATCTTCTCTTTGTATTCTAAGTATTATAGTTATAGCAATGATGTTGCCCCTCAGCTGATTGTGAATTTTGCAGGGAAGTGAAAATAATGTTTCAGTGGATCAATAAAGAAGTGGGATAGGGTGTGGGAGGAAGTATTGGGAATACAGGTAAACACAGAAATTCATTAATTCATCCATGCATACATATAGTAAATATGTATTGAAGACTTAGTATTTGCTGACACTTATTTTGAAAGGCATAGAGGCAATTGATAAGGAGAAATGAGAGTAAGATATGAGATAAACAGTAAGATACAAGTGGTTAAGGCTGTTTGGTGGTAATACCTTTATTGGAAATAGAAATACGTAGAGAAGCTTAAGTGGGAAGTAAAGTTCAAGATAGATAGAAAATAAAACTCAAGAAGAGCAGTTCTCAACAAAAGAATAGGGTTATGTAGGGGAGTCATTTAATCATCAATAAGCCACAACTGGCCCAAATGCCTAGAGCAATTGACTGTGGGGTTACAGCATCAATTGATACATCTACACACAAACCCTACACTACAAGAGAACAAATTGGAAGAAGGGCTGGAAAATGGTAAGAACAAGAAGACTAGGTTGAGACATCTGCTTTGACTGAGTTTTCTATATATGACAAGGAAGCTACACCCAGGAAATATCAACAATATTGTTGCCTAATCAAAACCTAAAAGTGACAACACCAATTGGCATACCAGCATGGATTGGAGAAATCTCACAAGGGATCACCCTTAGAAGGGCTATAGGCAACTGATGGTTGCTGAAAGAGGAAGAATCAGTCTTTTCTAAAGATGAGTCGCCAGAGATTAGTCAATACCTGGAAGTTATCTTTCATATCTTTCAACACATATGAAAAATACTAAGTTATATCAGCAGGTTGTGTCTACAAACGTATATACATATAAGCATTATATATATAATTATAATTAAAGATTAAGAGGCTACTTAAGAATGAGTGGGAGAAATTGTAGGGATGTGTGTGTGTGTGTGTGTGTGTGTGAGAGAGAGAGAGAGAGAGAGAGAGAGAAGAGAATGATGTCAAAACAGTATTCATATGTGAAATTCTCAAAAAGTAAAAGAAAAGATTTGTTATGAATAGACCCCCTCACCAGACCAGAAGAAGTACAGTGTGTGAGGTAATAACCTTTAAAACGTACAGTCCCTCCTCACTTCAATTGTACTCCTGTAGCTTGGCCAAGTGCTTTGGCTATGGATCCCTGCATCTGCTTCCATCAGTTACTGGATGAAGATTTATAATGACAATTAGGGTAGTCACCAAACTGATTACAGGAGAAGGCCAGTTCAGGCACCCTCTTCACTATTGCTAGGCGTCTTCGCTGGGGTTATCCTTGTGGATTCCTGGGAGTTTCTAGGTTTCTCCCTAACACCAAAATGGACCCCTCTATCCAGATATCTTTCATTACTCTTCCCCTCCATGCCACCCCTAACCCCACCAACCTGATAGTTAATGTTTCCATTTTCCTGTTCCCCTCCCCCCCCACCCCCTACACGCCCCTATATTACCCAGGAGATCTCATGTATTTCTCTTTCCCGGAAAAATCCATGCCTCCCTCTTAGGGTCCTCCTTTTTACCTAGCTTCTCTGGGGCTGTGGACTGTAGCCTGTCTGGTATGAGTGAGCAACAGAGGTTGTAGTGTGAAGGCCTGGTTGGTTTCTGTCCTCCCAACAGGTCCCACAGCCATTAGGTCCCAAAGAAATTACACAGAGAGTCTCCATAAGTTGCAAACTGATTGGCCCATTAGCTCAGGCCTCCCATTAGCTCCTGTAGCTTATACTAACCCATTATCCCTATCTATGTTAGCTACATGGCTCAGTACCTTTCTCAGCGGTGGCAGGTCACATCCTTCTTCTTCGGCGGTCCAGGCAGGAGTGCCGAGAGAGCTTCCTGCTTTCCAGAATTCTCCTTGCCCTACCTCTACTTTCTGTCTGGTTGTCCTACCTATACATCCTGGCTAATGGCCAATCAGCGTTTATTTAAATCATGATTGAGAGAATACAGACAATTCTCCTGCACCACTAGTGCAGAGAACCCACAGACACAGCTGACCTGAGCTAATAAGAGCATATGGACTCTGGACCGACATCTAGGGACCAACCTAGTCCCTCCACATGTGGGTGACAGTTTTGTAGCTTGGTCTGTTTTTGGCTCCTTAGCGGTGGGATCATGACCTGTCCCTGGGGCTTGAGCTGGCTTTTTGGAAGTTATTTCCCATGCTGGCCTGCCTCACCCAGACTCGGTGCAGGGGGAGGAGGTAGATTCTGCCTCAGCTTCATATGCCATGGTTTGTGAAGTCCCATGCAAGGCCTATCTCTTTCTGAATGGAGGAGTAGGAGTGGATGCAGGGGAGGTAAGTGGCAGGTGGTGAAGAGGGGACGAGAAGAGAAGACGGAGGGGAAAAAGAGATTGATATGTAAAATAAATAAAAAATTAATAAAAAAGAATCTTTAAAATGTCCCCTGTGCAATTCTGTTTTATATTCAAGGAATCAAATTTACTCAGTTAAGCTTTAAGATAATAAATTCCTAGTCCCTCCCGAATCTGTGATTTAACTTTTGCTATCTAGAAACCAAGATAAATATTTATTCTTATTGATTCTTTTATGATTAGTAACTTCTTTTATAAATTTATGGGATTTTTTTGTTTTGGTTTGGTTTTTGAGACAAAACTGCCCTGGCTGTCCTGGAACTCCCTCTGTCTCTCTGTAGGCCATGCTGTCCTCAAACTCACAGAGATCCACCTGCCTCTATCTCCCAAGGGCTGAGATTAAAGGTGTATGCCACCACAGCCTGGCAAAATTATGTATTTCTTAAAATATTTTACAAATTAGTATTATTATTGTGTGTATAAGTGCCAAGCTATACATGCCATGGTGTGGAGGTCAAAGGTAAACTTGTGGAACTTTTCCTTTCTTTTTATCATGTAGGACTTGGGGATTGAACTCAGGTCACCAACCTTGGTGGAAGACTGGCTCCGATTAATAACTTCTTATAACCCACATAACTTTTCATTTTATTCATCACATTGATAAATAAAGCTGAACTCCTGAGTCAGGAAGGCAAGTAGGTCTAAATGCTTTAATTTTTTTAAGTTAAAAGCATTTCTTTTTTTATTTTATTTTATTAAATTTTTATTTCTTTTTTATTTTATTGATTTTATTGAGCTATACCATTTTCTTTCCTCCCCTCCTTTCTTCTCCCCTCCCCTTCTACCCTCTGCCATGGTCCCCTGCTCCCATTGACTCAGGAGATCCTGTCCTTTCTGTTTCCCATGTAGATTAGATCCATGTATGACTCTCTTAGGGTCCTCATTGTTGTCTAAATTCTCTGGGATTGTGAATTGTAGGCTGTTTTTCTTTGCTTTATGACTAAAAGCCACTTATGAGTGAGTAGATGTGATATTTATCTTTCTGGGTCTGGGTTACCTCACTCAAAATGATGCTCTCTAGATCCATGCATTTGCCTACAAATTTCAAGATGTCATTATTTTTTTCTGCTGTGTAGTACTCCATTGTGTAAATGTACCACATTTTCCTTATCCATTCTTTGGTTGAGAAGCAATTAGTTTGTTTCCAGTTTGTGGCTTTGAAAAGCAATGCTGTTATGGACACAGTTGAGCACATGCCCTTGTGGTACAATTGAGCATATTTTGTGCATATACCCAAAAGTGGTATTGCTGGGTCTTGAGGAAGGTTGTTTCCTAATTTTCTGAGAAATCGCCACACTGACATCCAAAGGGGTTGTACCAGTTTGCACTCTCACCAGCAATGCACGAGTGTTTCCTTTGCCCCACAACCTCTCCAGCGTAAGTTGTCTTCAGTGTTTTTGATCTTGGTCATTCTTACTGGTATAAGATGGAATCTCAGAGTTGTTTTGATTTGCATTTCTTTGATGGCTAAGGATGTTGAGCAGTTCCTTAAGTGTCTTTCAGCCATTTTAGATTATTCTGTTGAGAGTTCTCTGTTTAGGTCTGTACTCAATCAGGAAGCAAAAAATGGAAATGGAAATGGAAAATATAAAATGAAAAAAAGAACGCATATTTAACAATTGGTGCTGGCATAACTGGGTATCAACATGTAGAAGAATGAAAATAGATCTATATCTATCACCATGAACAAAACTCAAGTCTAAATGGATCAAAGACCTCAACATAACACCAACCACACTGAACCTCAAATAAGAGAAAGTGTGAAGAACGCTTGAATGCATTGGCACAGGAGACCACTTCCTAAATATAATCTCTACTATCACAGACACTGAGAGAACCAATTAATAAATGGGACTTCCTGAAACTGAAAAGCTTCTGTAAAGCAAAGGACATGGTCAACAAGACAAAACGACAGCCTACAGATGGGAAAAGATCTTCACTAACCCCACATCAGACAGAGGTCTGATCTCCAAAATATACAAAGAACTCAAGAAACTGGTCATCAAAAAAAAACCAAATAATCCAATAAAATGCTTTAATTTTTTAAAGAACAAAACCTTCCAAACTTTATTTGAATGTACTTAATTCACTTTACTCTCAAATGCAGTGTCTTTATGATTATAATAATGTTCCTATCATCTAATAATGCAGGTGAGTATAGCATACACCTTTTAATAACTTAAACTACAAGTTTTGGAATTAAAACATTTTAAATTAACAAGGGAGGAGAAATCAAGGAAGAAGTGATTTTCCTAGGGTCAGGTTCTTTGTGGTTCTTGTTCCATGTGGCATTTAAGGTGGTAAGGAGAGGTTGGTACTAACAACACATCAAGTGTTTATTTAAAGGCTCTAAATGATCTTTGAAAGAATATGGCTGTCAATGTAATTTAACAAATGATATGTCAACTCTGTAAATCTAGAAAAAAGAAGAATGAATGACTTAGCTCTAGAAAACATGAGTTGATCTAATATCTACTGCTGTGTAGACGAGGTAGCCACAGTCAGCCAAAGTAGCACTAACTGGCAAAAGACAATTGATAAAATTTAATCAGATGTTTTCAGTCCCATTTTGTTTTACATATAATAAGACATGGAGTTAAGCATTTTTAAAGATGTTTTAGAGCCATTCTCCTAGTTGAGCTCTCCTCACAAGGACTATGATGTTCCTAAAGTTAGCAACAACACATTTTCTCTTGAAGATAAAGGCACAAGAGATATTATTTTATCTTCTTTTTATTAATCTGCTCTCAGTTAATTTTCTGTAATATTGCTATGAAACAGAACTTATGATTGACTTACAAAATAGAGTTTGAGTGCTCTAATGGTGACCATTGGCACACTGGAGAGGCAATGAACCACACAGCTGATCAATCTATAAAGGTGGATGCCTCATTCAGGTGGATTCCTGAAGAAGCTGGAGCCTGATGTTAGCAGCAGGAGTGATTCGTTCACACCTTTATGAAATAATGAAGGCAGCAGGACACCACCCTTTCCTCTGTTCTCCTTATATCTGAGCCACCCCCCAAAGAGACCACCTACTCTCAGGGTAGGTCTCCCTCAGTTAGCTATCCTTTTGGGGAACACCCTCACAGGCTTTCCGAGATGTATATATCTCAGGGTAATTGACAATGAAGATTAACACTGCAGATTCCCTCTGTCTCTGTGGTTGCTTTATTTATGTGTCCTGATACCAGTATTAGCTGCTGATTACAGAGCTTGGTTCATAACACATTAGGACTCATGTTTATCCAAATTCTTATTATTTTTCTTCAAACATTTAATGCAGAAAATATTGGGAAGAAAAGCAGAGACTTAAGAAATGAACCAAGACATAACAAACAAGAGCATTAAAGAATATCAGTGGTTTGGCTGGAGGCTTCTTGATAAGCTTGCTCTCAAGTAGATTGAGAAAAGCTCCCAGTTCCATAGGCCACTTCTAGTGGAGGCTTCCAACTAGCTGGCTGTGCATGCTAGAACAGCTCACAAAACCCCACTTTTCCTTTGCCTCATAAGTGAAATGAGGATGCCTAAGGCAGATGTGCTCATGTCAATAAACACAGAATTCACATCTGTCCGTGTTCGTAAGCAATGACTTTACGATCCTCTCGGTTCAGATTGTTATTGTGACCTGCAGACAGCAGGCTTTAATATAGGACACTTAATAGTATGTCTGTACCCTGTGAGTTTCTTGTTTTAAGTATGTTTTGATTATTTGGGCATTTCACATCATGATCCCCAATCACACTCCCTTCGCAGTCCTCTCAGGTCTACCCCTCTACCATCATGACCTCTACCTACACTAAAAGTAGAAGATGAAAAGGAGAAACAAAGAATAAAAATAAGTCCAATCTGTGTTGTCCATATACTCACTGGCACATGGTCAGTTTTGGGGTGGTTAGCGCCTTAAAGGAAACTGAGTCAGTTCATTTTTATATACTGTTGCAATTAACATAGTCCTACTGGAAAGTCATACATGGGATGCATATTTATCTGTGTTCAGTGTTGACAGAAGGATACTCTGTGTCACAGCAGACATGTGACCTCTGTAGTAGTGGCTTTGCGCTGCTATTCAATCACTAAGTGCTGGACAATCTGAGACCTTGTTTTTTTTTCACATTTAATTTTTTTATTATTGCATTATAAATAGTACCATTCAAAATTTCCACCTCCTCCACTCCTCCCATTTCTCTCCTGCTTCCCCACTCCCCCTCCCCTTTTCCCCTCCAGTCCTAAGAGAGGGCAGGTTACCCTGCCCTGTGGGAAGCCCAAGACCCTCTCCCCTCCATCCAGGCCTAGGAAGGTGTGAATCCAAACTGACTAGGATCCCAAAAAGCCAGTACATGCAGTAGAATCAAATCCCAGTGCCATTATCATTGGCTTCTCAGTCAGTCCCCATTGTCAGTCATATTCAGAGAGTCTGTTTTGATCACATGCTCGTTCAGTCCCAGCCCAGCTGGCCTTGGTGAGCTCCCTCTAGATCGGGCACACCATCTCAATGGGTGGACGAATCCCTTGCGGTTCTGACTTCTGTGTTCATCTTCTCCCTCCTTCTGCTCTTCAACTGGGCCTTAGGAGCTCAGTCCAGTTTTCCAACATGGGTCTCTGTCTCTATCTCCATCCGTCGTTGGATGAAGATTCTTCTGCTCTTCGACTGGACCTTGGGAGCTCAATCCATTGCTCTGGTGTGAATGTGGGTCTCTGTCTCTATCTCCATCCAT
>PVIU01031816.1:0-14332 GCA_004026605.1 Ondatra zibethicus
CTTATTCCATGGCTGGCTGTGTGGCTGTGTGACTAGCCCCTGATATACTTCTTTTCTTAATTCCTGTTTCCCCTTTTTAAAGCCTATATTTCTTCTTCTATCTATACTCTCTACTTGCTAGCCCTGCCTTTCCCTCTCTTCTACCTAGTTATTGATCATTCAGGTCTTTATTATAACAGTCAGGTGTTTTTCATAGTTAAGCAAATGCAACATAAAAGAATGCAGCATATATTTGCATCATTATATAAACATTCTACAGCATAAACAAATGTAACACATAGTAAACTAATATTCCACAGCAGCACCCATGATATGTCACAGTTTGAAGGACATCTGTCTAGGTCCTTCAGGCTTTCAGAGTCTTCATTGAAATGTGGGTTGTGTCTGACTTTATATTTGTCCTGGTCTTTCCACTTTCAGCTTTTCTGACATCTTTTTCTTGTTGTTGTTGTTCTGTTTTGTTTAGTTTTGATTATTATGTATCATGGGTAGATTTTTGTTTCTCTGCTTAGCTGGTGCAGTCTAATTGGTGTTCTATATTCTTTTGTATCTTAGTAGGTGTGTCACTCTTGGGATTGCAGACATGTTTCTCTATAAATTTGTTAAAAATATTATCTGACCTGGGTGGTGATGATGCATGCCTTTAATCCCAGCACTAGGGAGGCAGAGGCAGGTGCTCTCTGTGAGTTCAAGGCCAGACTGGTCTACAGAGTGAGTTCCAGGATAGTCAAGCCTACACTGAGAAACCCTGTCTCAAAAAAAAAAGAAAAAACAAAAACAAAAATAAAGGATTTATTTTATTTATCCTTGACCTGAATTTCTTTTCCTCCTTCTATACTTATGATTTGTAGGTTTGATCTTTTCATATTTCTTAGACTTCTTGGAGGTTTTAAGACTGAACTTTTATATGTAACATTTTCTTTGAATAAGATATCCGTTTCTACTTTGTCTTTAAGACCTGAAACTATCTCTTCCATGTCATTTGAAATGTTAGTGGCATTTTTTCTTCCATTTCTAATTTTATTTCAGTTTATAGTTTCTTTAGTGCTTCCTTTCTTTGTAAAATCTTACTTTCAAGTCTTGAATTGTTTTCATTATTTGATTCAACTCTGTGTTTTCATAGTCCTCATTAAGGCATTTATTCATACCCTCTTTAAGTTCTTTGAACCTATTCATAATTGCTATTTTGAAATTCTTGACTGATATTTCAGTTAAATTTCTTTTCTCAGGGATTTACATAATAGTCTTTCTGTCTTCTGGAGGAGGCATATTGAATTCGTTGTTCATGCATGTGTTTTTTCTGGGACCTAGGCATGTGGAGTTGTGACAATTGAAGTGTTTTTTTAAAATAAAAAAAAATATGTGGCTTCATCTTTGTTGGGTAAGTGTTCTTTTTTGGGTTGCTGTTGGGCATTCTTGAAAATAGCCTAGTGAGAGTGCTCTGGGTTTCCTGATAGAGAGTTGTTCTCCAATTTTGTTGGGAGTATTTCTAAAAAAAACTGGAGATAGGCTAGAATAAAAGGAAAGGTTGAAAGGAGTAGCCAGGAAGACCTAAGGAGACTCTGTGTACCTAAAATCTTATTATCTTCTTAAGGTACATCTTTTATTTATGTACAAATATCAATATTATGTACAATCAATTCTTAATTTAGGAATACTAGTGCCTATAGTTCTTCAAAACATTTTATTAATTTAAGTATCTGTGGGTTTTTGTTTCTTTATTTTTGTTTTCCAGAAAGGGATTCTCTGTGTAATAGTCTTATCCTGGAACTATCTGTGTAGTTCAGGCTGGTCTTGAACTCACAGTGATCCACATGTCTCTGTCCCAGAGTGCTGGGACTAAAGGTATGCATCACCACTGCCTCACTATTTTTTTTTCTTAAAGACTTGTTAATTTTTATTCTGTCTGTATGGGTGCATTTCCTGTCTAAATGTTTGTGTATCATGTGTATGCCTTGTGCATTTGGAGGCAAACAGAGTGTGTCAAATCCCGTGAGTCTGGATTTACAAATGGTACCACATTGTGGGTACCACTTGAGTGTTGGGAATTGAACCCACATCCACTGGAAGAGCAACCAGTGCTCTTAACCTCTGAGCTATCGCTCCAGCCAGCATGTCCATGATCTTAAAAACTATTTTAAACATCAGTCTTTTTAACATATTTACAAACCTAGTCTCTTCAACTTCATTTGATGTTTTTTTATGAATTTTTGTCCAAGTTTATAGTAGATATTTCATTGCAAAAGTATTCTAATACATATGTCCTTTTAGAGTTAAGAGTTTCCATTTTGATAAGCATAATGATTATTTTACTAATTGAAAATACAATAATTTTCTTCCCTTCAAAGATATGCAAAGCTAGAAACTTTAAACATTATAGTTACATAACCGGATTCTATCATGTAGTCAGAATGAGTAAAACAAATTCTCGAACCTTTATTTTCTCATTTTAAGGAAGTAAGTCTTCATTTTCTATTGGGAAATCAAAAAATCATCTTCAACATTATTGATTAAATGTGAATCATTGGAAAAATATCACAATAAAAATGGAAAAAGAATGTAAATAATAGGCTTTCAGTATAGTCACTGACAGAAAAGCAAGCTGAGTGAAAGTAGTGTCTCAGCAACCTAGTTTTCTTTTTAGAATATTTTGTTTAGTTTACTGTAGAACTATGCACACTGTCTGTGATGACAAGTAGCCAGAACACCAAAAATTGGGGAACAACAAAATCTGATAATTTGTTTTACAAAAATTTTGAAGAGGTTTATAAAATGTTACTCTTAAATTCTAAAAGTTATGTTTGTGTCAGAACTTAAAACAGTATTTTTTTAATAGCAGAGTTTATAAAATACAGCAGTTTTATACATTTAACACTTTCTTCACTGTTGCAAAAATGAGGAAAGGGATAGAGTTTACCTTTTCCTAAAGACGTAAAAGAATGATGAAGTGTAATGATGATTCATCCTTTTACAGTTTTAATTTTCATTGATAGGATTTGAAGTTATACAAATGACTAACAGGTATATAAAAAGGATCTTGGAAGCTCTAATCATCAGGTTAATGCTAGTGAGAACAGAAATGAGATATCTCCTCATACCTGTTTGGCTGACTATTACTAAAATGACAAGAGAAAGCAAGTTTCTCATACATTCTGTCTATTAACTTCTCATAAAATGAATTGTTAGTAAATATCTCATTTTAATCTATTCATTACCATTTTGTTTTGTTGATCATTTCCTTTGATATGCAAACAGATTTTAGTGTGATTTGACTCTATTTAAGTTATATTTTAATTTGTTTTCTGTTTTTGGTGGGTCCTAACCTTTCCTCTCCAAAAATTTTTAAAACAAAATGAAAGGGTCTTTCTTCCAATGTTAAGTACTTCATATATTTAGAGTTGTGTTTTTTTCTTTCTTTTCAGTATAGTATTAGCTGGAGGCCTGTTTTTGTTATTTTTATTTTGCAAGTGAATATCTTGCTTATCCACAAATAAAGTTACTCTCACTTCTCCATTATGCATTAGTTGATTATTTATGCCTGGGCTTGTTTCTGGGTTCTATTCTATTTTATTACTTAGTTTTTAATGAAAGATAGTAAGGTTTTCAATATTGCAACTCTTTATTATAATTAACACTAAGCCAAAAGGCTATCAGAATTCTCATATTCACCTTTTTTAACCAGATAAGGATGTGATATCAACATAAATATCTTCCTATAAATAGATAAAAACAAGAAGTATGTGCTTATATATGTGTGTACACATCCATTTATCATAATGAAATTTTATTTTGTTCTTCAGAAGGAGATAATACCATTTTCAAAACCCTAATGACCTTGCAATCATCATTTTAAGTTAGATAGAACAGAATAAGAAAGAAAAACAGGTTTACAGTCTGGGCTAGCTGTAGGCATCCACAGGTCTGCTCAACTATGGTCAGGGAGATTCTTTTATGATGAGCAAATATATTATGGAGAAATAGGAGTGAAAAAGAAACAGGACAATTCATGTGCTGTGGAAAGAAGCAGAACTGAAAAAGTAAAGGTGGTGGGGAACAGACTGATATTGGTTGCCTGCTTGACACCCAGGTCCAGAATGATGCTCTAGCCAGGCTGCTGCCAAGGCTTATGTATGTGTCCATGCTTCTACCACAGCTGGGGTCTATATTGACATGCATGACCCTTGTTGCCAACAAAGACCATGGGGATGGCCTGGGTTCAGTCCATCACCTGTCATCATATTGGTGCCTAAGGGCCTTACCACCATTGGGACCATGCCAATTGGAGTGGGTTATGCTGCCTTCTGGTGCTTTGATGGCATCCAGTTATAAGCTGCAAAGAAATGCAATGTCTGTGTCTATGGACCTACAGAAGCCAGATTCTGTGTCCATAGCTTCAGTAACCACTGAACGCCATGTGGATGCCCAGAGTCTAAGCTACCCCCTGAGTCCATGTTGGTGTCTGAGAGCCATGCTACCAGAGGGGCCATGCTGTTCTGAGTGGTCTGTGCTGCCAACCGGGGTCATGGTAACATCTGAGCCCCGGCTACAGCATAGGGTCGTTTCTGGGTGCATGGCACTACTGCAGCCAGGATCTGTGTTGATGACTATGATCCATGTTGTCATTAAAGGCCACAAGGATGCTGGGGATCAGGGCCACAACCTGTGCCATCTTAGTGTCCACAGGTCATGTTGCCACTGATGCCAAGCTGATCTGAGTGGACTTGCTGTCACCAGGGTAAATGTGTTGCCCAGGTGGGGCTTGTTGCTGAGAGCCATATCTGGGTCCATGACCTTTAAGTGGTCAGGGACTGAGATAATGTGTACAGCTCCTAATACCCACCAAGGCTGAGTGAATGCCTGATGTCTGCTCAGCTAGCTGAGACTATGTTGGAGTTCAAGGGCCATGCTACTGCTGAGGACATACTGATATGGGTGACTTATCTTGTCACCCTTGACCATGGTGGCATTTGCACCTAAACTGCTGACTAGGGTCATGTCTTGGTCTTTGGCCATGTAGCAGCCAGAGTCTGAGTTGATATCTGAGGCTCTTGTTGCCACCAAGGCTGTGTGGATGTCTGGAGTCTGGTCATCCACCTGAGACCATTGGTGTCTGGAGCCCATGCTACCACTGGGATCACTCAGCAATGATAAAATGTAACCCAAACAAACCCTTTCATGCCCAACTTTCATTTTGATCATAGTCTTTTATTGCAGCAATAGAAACTATAACCAAGATGGAGAAGATGCTGCAAGTGCAGATATGGAGGTCCTAAGAGGTGAGTGGGATTGGAGAGCTTAATGCAAAATTTCCAAAGACTCTGTAAAGAATTATGATATTAAAACAAAGTATAGTTAGTCTTCCTCTATTCTGCCAGCCAGCTCCCAAATAATGACATGGAGACTTATTATTAATTATGAAATCTTAGGTGAGAGTTTAGTCTTGTTTTTCGTTAGTACTTATAACTTAAATTGACCCAATTCTATTAATTTACTTGAAGCCATGTGGCTCATAGCTTGTTATCTCATTTCCTACATGTCATGAGTGCTAAACATCTGAGTGGAGACTCTGCTTCTTCTTCCCATTCTCTCTGCCTCCAAAATTCTGCCTTTTGGCCATTTAGATTTTTGTTAACAATTACAGTGACATATCATCACACAGTATAAGGAATATTCTACAACACATCTCTGTATAGTCTTGTGTCTCATTCTTAGGGAGCAGGATCTAGTACGTTAGGAGTATACAGCAGGCTTTCTTGGACTGCCAGACCCATAAGACATGGAGGCATATTATTACTTATAAATGCTTGCCCTTAGCTTAGACTTGTTTCTATCTAGATTTTTAAAATTACCTCATTTCTGTTAATCTATGTGCTGCTCCAATGCTCTATTACCTCATCTACACACTCTCCAGTCTGCTTTTTTGCTTTCGCCTGCCTCCTTGCTTTCAACCTCCATTCTTATTCCCAGCATCCTCTGTAGCACTTAATAATAAAAGACCACATTCAGATATTGAAGAAAATGTTGGAAAGATCAGAGAGATAAAGGAACAAAACCATGACCACCTTACCTCTTCACTTCCCAAGGGAAAATAGATTGAGTTCCTGTCTGCTCCTGCCTTATCACTTCCTCTTTCTGCCCAGCCATATCACTTTCTGTCTCTCTCTACAGACCTAGAGATGGCTATGTTTATCTAGTGGTTAGGTCTACCCTCTGCTCTTCAGGAAATCTTTATTTGTACAAAAAAGATGTCATCACATTTACCCTTTTTTTCTAAATAATTAAAAAAGAAGGATAGAACTAACATAAAACTACATATATTAAGTATAATCACTATATACAATATATGCAAGTAATAAATACATCACATTTCTTTAGTGAATTTCCTTTTTGAATCTGGTAACAAGAAAAACTATACCTACAACAACTATAAAGTCTTCAACTCCATCAGAGACCTGAGAAGGAAATAATATTAACTGAGTAAGCAGGAACTGTGAGCAAATGACTTCCAAAAAATGTGAGAAACGACAGAAACAACTGGCTTCCTGGACAATCACTGAAGGTTCCTCTGTGATGTTGGGGCATCCATCTTTGGATTTTAGGCTTAGTATATCTGACAGACTTTTCTTTGAAGCAGGATACTCTGAAGGCTGATCTACCTTGTTTTGACAAAATTTTGCAATCCTTTCTTGTATCCTGCTTGTCCAATTTGTAAAGCACAACTACCAGCAGTTGAGGCAAGAGCACATTCTTACCCAGTGGCTAAGCTTTTGCCACAAAGAAAGTAAATTCCGTGTTGAGTTTCTTCAATACCCATCATCTTCTCTGAAGTATATGAGTGCTTCTAGGAGCAGAAATGTCACATTGTCATAAAAAATGAGCCTACATTATTGAAACAACTTAAATGACATTTTCTGTAGATCTCTGAAGTGTTTGAGAAGATGACCTGTCTATCTAAAATATATCTGTTTGATCTTGAAAATATAACTAATATGACTACAAGTTTGATTTTAATAGGTAACTAAATGTGAACCTACATTTACATGTTATCACAAAGAGGTGGTAACAATAACTTTCAAGGGCTGAATTGCATTACATTGTTAAATGACTTGCATAGCTACCATACCATGAACAAGATTAAAAATGTAAGTACAGTATATTACAACAAAATAATCTTAACTTTGTATCAATATACAAACAAAAAAGTCAATGTAAAACATTTAAAACTTGTAGTTTTTTTGGTTTAAAAGTAGATTCTATAATCTGTCTTTTGATCCTATGTCTATATTACCCCCTTATTTCTTTTCATAGTAATTTCAATAATCAACCCTTATATCCCATTATATCTATATTTCCTTTTCCCTTTTCTTTTTCAAAATACAAAAAGACCACATGCATTATATGTCTGTAGAGTATAGCAAAACAACCATTTGGAAAAATTTTATCCTGTTGGAAATGTGATATAACAGCAGGCAAATTTACTCATTTTCTGAATGATTTGTCATATTCCTTCAAATGTCTCATTTGTTTGGTGGTTTTCAAATTCCTTAGCTGGATGCTTTTATTCTTCTAAAAAGACAAAAACAAATCCATTCCCCAACCCTAATTATTTAGAGGTTTCCTTATGGCAAGTTATATTTGATCAAATGAAAACCATTTGTTAATTTTAAAGTTAGTTTAGAATGAATGGCTATGCTTTTTGAATATTACCTCTTCTAATCAAAGTATGTCTCTTGCTTAAATGCAATCTTTATCTATTTTGATGGTACCCATAGCTTTTTTTCTCGTGTGGAAACTAAAGCAAAACCCATTCCTCAATGTATCACTTATCCTGGTTTCCATTCTGAGGTCAATAAATCTTTAAAGCATACTGACTGATTTAATTCTGTAGTTTTTTCAATTATCCAATGTTTCTCCACAGCTATTGTTTCTTTCTCATTAGCATTTAGAAAGTTCAAAGTTGATAAAGTATTATGTAACCTGTTTCTGAATATCTTTATCATCCCTTTCTGTTTATTTAACATATCATTTAGAGTACTATTTGCTCTATCTGTAAATGACTACACTGTATGATTGTGTGGTATACATGCAATACCCTTTGTATTATAATGAGCAAAAAAAAACTGTTTAATTTTCTTAAAGACATATGCTGGATCATTGTCTGTCTTTATTTGTACAGGTATACCCATGACGGCCATAACTTCTACCACATTTGTGATTACTAAATGAGCCTTTTCCAAACCCAAAACAGTTGCCCATTTTAAACCTAGGTATAGGTATCAATGGCGTGGTGTACATAGTTTTCAAAATTCTACAAAATGGAACACAATCAGCTGCCAGATTATTTTCTTTGCGCACCCTTTGTGTTACTTCTTGCAAGTAATGGTGTTTGGCTGTATAAAGAACAAGTAGAATACATCCTTTTAATTTCATTGGCTTGTTGATACATGATGGAAAAATCTTTTTTTAAACCCTTGATATTGGCATGATGTTTTTAATGAAATTCTGAGGCCTTCAGCACATTTCCAATCAATACTTGATCAATTTCTACATTACATTGTGCTAGAAGACCTGGCAGACAGTTATGGAATTGGATGTGTGTTAAACATATGGGATGACTTCTATTCCTGATTATTTCTTGTAACTGAGTAAATAATAAATTCAATTCTATATCATCTTATATAAATTTAGCAGTTTCACTATGCAAAACAGCTCTTTCTGTATATTGTGAGTCAGTAACTATATTGAGACATTCCTTAAAATCTATTAGTAACATGAGAATAGCATATAATTCTGACATTTGGGCAGAATCATAAGTGCTTAGATCCACTTTACTTAAATTTTCTTTTTTGTAACCTAAAGATGCTTTTCCTGGTTTATTTGCATCAGTATAGAATGTAGGGGCTCCAGATATAGGTGTTTACCATACAATGTGAGGAACAATCCAATTATTTCTCTTTACAAGTTGAATTCTCCTGTTTTGGTGATATTTATAGTTTATCTCTCCCAACAATTACAGTAAGCACTTTTCTTGGGTTCACTTTCTGCTCATAATTTGTCAATTTCATCTTTAGTGAATGGTACTACAATTTCTGCTGGGTCTATTCCTGCTAATTGATGAAGTCTCAATTTTCCTTTTAGAATTAATCAAGAGACCTTTCCCACAGAAGTTTTAAATTTTTTTTTCTAAGTTTATGTGGTAAAAATATCTAGTCTAAGATAATAACTTCACTATGCCTTAAAATTCCAGAAGGAGAATGCTTAGAGAGTAAAATGACCAGAATGTAGATAAGCTTCAGATCCACATGATTCACATGTACCTTGGCTAATTTCTCTTCCACTAAAGCCAATTCTCTCTTAGCTTCAGATGATTATTTCCTTGGATTATTTAAGTCTTTGTTACCATATAAAACTTTGTTTAAATTAATCAGTTAATCAGATTTTATCCAAATAGTGTTGCCATAGATTGGAGATCACTCCGAGAAATCTTGTAAAGCCATTAAGTATCTGCAAACAATCTCTCTTAATTTGCACCTTTATAATCTAATATTTTGCAAAACTATTTTATAACCTAAATAATTAATGGAATCTCCTCGTTGTACTCTTTCTGTAGCAATTTGTAATCCCCAACAAGGAAAAATTTTCTTTATTTCTTCAAACATGCTTTCTCAAAATATCTGTACTTGAATCAACTAATAATATGTAATTTATATAATGGTAAACTGTAGTTTGAGGAAATTACATAGTATTTCCAATGGCTGAATTAAAAATATTAGCACAGGATGTAGCTTTGACCTGTGCTTATTGCTTTGTAGCCACAGGAAATTTGCTTTTTTGTGAATTCTTGCCTTTACGTTGTATACCAATATATAGTTCTACTAGTTCTTAATAATAAAAGCCCAGAATGAGATATTGGGGAAAATTCTGAAAGATCAGAGAGATGAAGGACCAAAACCATGGCCACTTTACCTCTTCCCAGTTGAAAAGTGATTGAGTTCATTTTTACTCCTGCCTTATCACTTCCTCTCTCTGCTCAGTCATATCTCTTCCTGTCTGTCTGTACAGATCTACATACCTCTATGGTTAGCTCTACCCTCTGATCTTCAGAAAAGCTTTATTTGTTCTAACAAGATATTGCCACAGTCCTCTGCCTAGCAATTGGCCATTCAGCTTTTCATTAAACTAATTGGAGTGACATATTTTCACAATATACAAAAAGATTATTCCACAACAAAGAAGTATAACTCAAATACAAAAAATGGATACAATTTATGTGACTTTGTTATGTCTTAGTGAACAAAGAAATATACAGCTAAAGTTCAGTGTGGTGACCCAATGAGCTTTATTGGGGTTACTTAGAGAAATATGGATAAGAAGTTACTTACTAAACATCATAAATAACTCAAAGACAACTCCATCACCAAAATCTACCCATCATGGATCTTGGAAAACACACAGCTCTAAATGGATTGTTTTTACCAAATTCCTCCCTTCAGTGCTCAGGGAACCCTTCAGAAGAGGAGGCAAAAAGAGTATAAGAGTTAGAGGGAATGGAGGACCCTACAGATATAAGGCCTTCTAAACCAACATGATCAAGCCTCAAATGAACTGACAGAAACTGAATCAGCAAGCACAAGTCCTGCAAAGTTCTATAACAAGTCCTACAAAGTTCTATAACAAGTGCTCTGCATACTTTATTATGGTTTCCAGTTCAGAGTTTTTTATGAAACTCCTAAGTACACAAATGAGTGATTCTTGTACCTTCTTTTGAGCTGTTTTCCTTCTATTTATTTGCTGTGTCCAAATCCAATGTGATAGTATTAATTTATTTTTCAATTTTATTCTGTTATACTTTCTTAATATCCCTTAGAAACCTTTTTCCCTAATTAGAGACAGATGTGGATCTAGGTGATAAGGAAGGTGGAGAGAAGGAATAAAGGGAGGGGAAACCTTTATCAGGGTATGTTATGAAAGTAAAAATTTTTTCAATAAAATTTAAAAAAGAGAAAAGCACAAAAACCCTTATTATTTTTAAAACTCAAGTTTTAAATACATTTTCCTTCTCTGCTTCACAATCAGTTTTCACTATTTTGAGTAAATCTACAACTTTTTAGTTAAATAAAATATATATATGAATCAAATAGATAATTTACTTATATATAGTACTTAGGTGGTTTTGGTGATTGAAAATAAACTAATATCTTCAAACTACAATTTTTAGTTTTAGAAATATTTGATTGATGCTGAGTCTCCAGTTTGTGGCAAGAAGAGTGTTTAGCAATGACTTTCACATTCTGCAGGTCAAAACCATCATATTGTAATATATGTAAGTCTTTTAAAAATGTAATCAAGTTGCACTTGGGAGGCAGAGGCAGGTAGACCTCTGTGAGTTCGAGGCCAGCCTGGTCTACAAGAGCTAGTTCCAGGACAGGCTCCAAAGCCACAGAGAAACCCTGTCTCGAAAAACCAAAAAAAAAAAAAAAGTAATCAAGTCAATTTTTAATGTAATCAGTCATTTTTCATGGAGGACTGCTAAATGGTTTAGTCAATGGTAATAGTTTGTCATACCAAGGAAAACTCATCCAGAAAATTATAGAGTATAACTGCTGGCTTGAAACTTATACATTTAATTTTTAATAAATGTTCTTTTATGGATAGAATCATAACTTGTGCTTATTATTTAACATCAAATGAAAGTAATATTTGATTGTAGTCAATTTGAAAAGATGATGCTGGGTAAGCATAACAATAACACCTAACTTATATTCTCCTTATGACTTTTCTTCTCTGGGAAGTGTAAAGAATATTTTCTAACAGGAACTCTCTGCCGACACAAAAATCCCAATTGAGCCAAGTTAAAACAAACCAAATTAAAAGATATCCTGGTTGAATTGGACTCCTGTGTGCTTGGGTGGCTCTGAGGGGAACCAGAAAGCAGTCCACATTACCACTCGGGGTGGGGGAATTTCTAGCAAAAGCAATAAGACAATATAGGGAGATAAGGGCATTCAAATTGGAAAGGAAGAAGACAAACTTTTATTATTTGCAGATGATATAATAGTGTACATAAGTGACCCCAAAAACTCTACCAAAGAACTCCTACAGCTGATAAATACCAACAATAATGTGGCATGATACAAAATCAACTCAAAAAAATACGTAGCCCTCTTAGACACAAAGGATAAAGAAGCAGACAGGGAAATCAGAGAAACATCACCTTTCACGATAGCCACAAATAGCATAAAATACATTGGGGTAACACTAACCGAGGAAGTGAAAGATCTATTTGACAAGAACTTTAAGTCTTTGAAGAAAGAAATTAAAGAGGACACCAGAAAATGGAAGGATCTCCCATGCTTTTGGATTGGTAGGATCAACATAGTAAAAATGGCAATTCTACCAAAGGCAATCCATAAATTCATTGCGATCTCCATAAAAATCCCAACAAAATTCTTCACAGACCTTGAGAGAACAATAAATAACTTCATATGGAAAAACAAAAAATTCCAGGATAGCCAAAACTATCCTATAGAATAAAGGTACTTCCATAGACATTACCATCCCTGACTTCAAACTCTATTACAGAGCTACAGTGATGAAAACAGCTTGGTATTGGCATAAAAACAGAGAGGTCGACAAATGGAATCAAATCAAAGACCCAGATTTTAATCCAGAAACCTATGAACATCTTGGCAGGAGAATCATGGCGTCTGCCACATTGCCTTCTTCTCAGCATTCCATTTTGTCTACTCCACCTACCTGATTTCTGCCCTATCAAAAGGCCAAGACAGTTTTCTTTATTCACCAATGAAAGCAACCCAAAAACAGAAGGACCTCCTACACCAGAGATGCCCAATCATACTATAAAAGCATTTGTTCAACTATGTTCATAGCAGCATTATTTATAACAGCCAGAACCTGGAAACAACCTAGATGCCCCTCAATGGAAGAAAGGATAAAGAAAGTGTGGAACATATACACATTGGAGTACTACACAGAGGACAAAACAAAACAAAACAATGATATCTTGAAATTTGCATGCAAGTGGATGGAAATAGAAAACAATATCCTGAGTTAGATATCCCAGACCCAAAAAGGCGAATATGGTATGTACTCACTCATTAGTGGACTCTAGCCATAAACAAAGGACATTGAGCCTATAGTTCACAAGCCTAGTGAAGCCAAATAGCAAGGTGAACCCAAAGAAAAACATATAGATCCTCCTGGAAATTGGAAACAGACAAGATTGCCAGGCAAAAGTTGGGAGCATGGGGGTGGATGTGAAGGTTGGGTGAGGGAAGGGGAGGGGGAAGAGAAGGGAGAAGGGGAGGATTGGTGAGAGCTGGGGGGAGTGGAATGGTTGAGATGGAGGAAGGGCCGATATGGAAGCAGGGAAGAAGAGATCTTAATTGAGGGAGCCATTTTAGGGTTGGCAAGAGACTTGGCTCTAGAGGGGTTCCCAGGTGTCCACGGTGATGTCCCCAGCTATGTCCTTGGGCAATAGAGGAGATGGTGTCTGAACTGGCCTTGTCCCATAGTCACACTGATGACTATCTTGAATATCACCATAGAAACTTTGTCCAGCGATGGATGGAGATAGAGACAGAGACCCACATCAAAGCACTCGACTGAGCTCCCAAGGTCCAGTTGAAGAGCAGAAGGAGGGAGAAGATGAGAAAGGAAGTCAGGACTGCCAGGGGTTGGTCCACCCACTGAGATGGTGTGCCTGATCTAATGGGAGCTCACCAAAGCCAGCTGGACTGGGACTGAATGAGCATATGATTAAACTAGACTCTCTGAATGTGGCTGCCAATGGGGGCTGAATGAGAAGTCAATGATAATGGCAATGGGAATTGTTTCTACAGCATGTACTGGCTTTTTGGGATCCTAGTCTGTTTGGATGTACACCTTCCTAGGCCAGGATGGAGGGGGGAAGGGCCTTGGACTTCTCACAGGGCAGGGTACCCTGCCCTCTCTTAGGACTGGAGGGGGAGGGAGGAGGGTGATCCGTGGAGCAGGAAGGAAATGGGAGGAGGGGACGAAGTGGAAATTTTGAATGGTATTATTTATAAACCAATAATTTTTTTTAAATTTGAGTAATGCAAGCCCAGTATGCTAAATAAATAAAATAAGAATTAGCTACTTTCCATTTTTAATTTAATAAAGTTTTCAACAGTTTTAAACATGCTAGGCTTGCCTGGAACTTAGTATATATTCAGGGATGACATCAGACTCCATATATTAGCTCACCCTTCTTTTTTTAAAATTTTTTTATTGATATTTATTGAGATCTACATTTTTCTCTGCTTATCTTCCTACCTCTCCCCTCCACCTT
>PVIU01031817.1:0-14264 GCA_004026605.1 Ondatra zibethicus
GATGTTGAAGGTGCCTTTCATGTGTGGCTGATGAAGGTGTCTCTTATGTGTGGATGTTGAAGGTGTCTTTCATGTGTGGCTGGCTGTCTTACATGCACTTTTACAGCAATACCCAAATGTCACTGCTCAGACCACTGTCGTGGAACTTATGCTCTGTATTTTCTCCTAGCTAATTGACAGTTTTATGCCTACATGTTAGTGTTTAGTTCATTTTCAGTTGATTTTTGTGTGTGTCATGAGATAAAGGTCTAATTTTATTCTTCTGCATTTGGATACCCAGTTTTTCCAACACTATTTTTAGAAGAAACTATGCCCCCTGTGTTTTCTTGACATTTTAGCAAAAACCAATTGATCTTAACATACTTTGAATTGCCCATTGTAACTCCTGACTTAGTATTTGTTAAATAAATAAAGTGTAGCCTCATTTATGCTCAAGGCTTGGTAACCTCTTGGGGCATCATGGACTAAGCCTGTCTTTTGGTAGGAAGGGTACACTCGCACCATGGGAAGGCTTGTTTGCATTCGTATAGGTAGCCATTAACTCTAAAGAACTGAGCATATTCAGAGATAGTGAGGAGGATAACTTTTCTTTTGAAAATGCATTGTACAAATGTCCTGCTCTCAGCTACTTCTCCTTGTAAGGCTGGGAGCGGTACTGGATGTGGGATTTCAGGGAGGATGGGAGGAAGGATGCTCTCTGATTTTCAGAAAACATTTCCATTCCCAGTTATTGAAATCTGAGTTTAGGTGTATAGAAAATGTGCTTAACTTCTTGACGAGCTCCAGTGAGAATGTCTCTGTAGACACTTTAGAGTCAGGCTTTTTCTGCACTATCTTTTAAAGTAACATATGTGGGTCAATGGCTTTTAGTTCTCCTCTGGTATGGAAGGCAAAAGATGAAGAGGCATATAAGTGTGTGAGTGTATGTGTATGTGTATGAACAAGTGTGGGTGTGAGTGTGTGTGTGCATGTGTGTTTCCATGTGCATGTGTGTGTTCTCACAAGCATGTATGTACAATCTTCTCCTGTCTCAGGGTTGATATGGTTTGGATAAGAGCTTATCCCCACCTTCCTACTGACTCCTCTGACTTCCTCTGACTAGTCTTTCATCCTCCCTCCCTCCTCTCCCCCGCAGTATTCCCGGGTCATTAGTTAGAGCCTTGAACATTAGAAGATTTCAATTACATAAAACTGAAAGAACAAAACCACTTCTACCTACCTAAATCAGAGTGGTAATGTCTTGAGTGACCAGATCCTTATAAGGAAGTAACACCAAAACCTCAACAAGATTCTGTGTTGCAGAGAAGCTCACAGTCAGTGAACAGCCTGGGAAGACCACACACTTGGATAAGAACGAAAGACTGGTGGAAACTGCTTGCAGGGAGTGTTTTTATAGGGGAGAAGGTCCAACACAAGTGACCCTGGCAGCTGAGGTTTCCCTTCCACTGTGGATCATGGCCATCACAGTTGACAAACTGTTTTCAAATGGAATCTCCTCTTCCATTCTTTATGGATGTGTTACAAACAACTTCCAACTGTAGAGATTGTTCATTTGTTTTTTTTGGGGTTTTGATTTCTTGGTTTTTCAAGACAGGGTTTTTCTGTGTAACTGTCCCGGCTGTCCTGGAACTCATGTTGTAGACCAGACTGGCTTCAAACTCACAAAGATTCACCTACCTCTGCCTCCCAAGTGCTGGGATTAAAGGTGTGCACAACTACCACCCATCCCCAACTGTAGAGGTTTTAACCATTTCATTAAGTTTCTGGGTTATAAGGTTGGAATTTGGACATGGCATGGGAGAGATTGTTTTGCTCCATGATGTCTGGGGTCAGTAGGAGAGATTTAAATGCTTAGAAGGGAGTCTTCATTTGGGTACTGGAATGATCCTGCGGCTCACTGCTTGTATGTCTGGTGCCTGAGCAGGGGCAACCTGAAGATTTGGGACCATAAATTCTTTACCAGTAACTGTGAGATGAGCACACATCTTTCCTCTCACAGCATCGGAGTCAGACACCTTCACTAAAGGCTGTAATTACAGGTGTGCTGGCTATTTTTATGCCAACATTACACAAGCTGAGTCATTGAAGAGAAGGGAGCATCAATAGAGAAAATGCCTCCATAAAATATGGCCGTAGGGCATTTTCTTTACTAGTGATCCATGGGGAGATTCAGCCTATTGTAAGTGGAGCTACCCTTTGGGTTGGTGGTTCTTTTTTTTATAAGAAAGCAGGCTGAGCAAACCATGAGGAGCAAGTCAGTAAGCAGCACTCCGTGATAGCCTCCAGGTTCCTGCCCTGTTTGAGTTCCTGTCCTGACTTCCTTTGATGATGAACTGTGTTATGGGCGTGTAAGCCAAATGAATCCTGTACTCTCGAGTTTCTTTGGTGATAAGGTTTCATCACAGCAACAGCACCCTGACTAAGACAACAGGTTTCACCAAAGGCTCATCCAGGGAAAAGTCTGCAGCTAAGTGCACTTATACAAATGTTGCAGGTCTCAGGTACTTTGTGGGTTGTTGAATTGAGGTTAAGGACTGGGTGTGGCGACTGCCAAAGACTATCTTCAGTGCCTTCCCTTACTTTGCCACAAATGGCAGCTTTTGAGCAGTTGGGTTTCATTTTCAATACATTGTAACTCCAGGTTTTAAAAATTCTAGTAAAAACTATACTATCCTTCATGCCTGGAACTAGGAAGTCATTTCACTTGACTTTCTGCTTATCCAAATTTGAGGACAAGAGAATTTGATTTCATTTCTTGAGGAAGAGAGGTACTGTCTTTGGTAGTGTTATGATTGCTGTGATGAAACACCATAACCAAAGCAACTTGGGGAAGAAAGGATTTATTGGCTTACACTTCTGTATAATAGTTCATCATCAAAGGAAGACATGGCAGGAACCTGGAGACAGGAGCTGATGCAGAAGCCATAAAAGGGTGTTGCTTACTGACTTGCTCCCCATGCTTGCTCAGCCTTCTTTCTTATAGACCCAAGGACCACCAGCCAATGGATAGCCCTCCACCCCCACAGTGGACTGCCCCCCATTAATCACTGTTTTAGTTAGGGTTTTATTGCTGTGAAGAGACACCAGGATCATGGCAACTCTTATAAAGGAAAAAAATTAATTGGGGGTAACTTACAGTTCAGAGGATTAGTCCATTATCATCGTGGTGGGGAGCATGGTAATGTGCAGGTGGACATGGTGTTGGAGAGGTAGCTGAGATTTCTACATCTGGATTAGCAGGCAGCAGGAATAAAGTGTGATACAGTGCCTGGCTTGAAGTTCTGAAACCTCAAAACACATCCCGATGACACACTTCCTCCTATAGGCCACACCTCCTAATAGTGCCACTTCCTATGGGTCTATGGGGGCCATTTTTATTCAAACTACCACAATCACTTATTAAGAAAATTCCCTATAGCTGGATCTTATGAAGGCATATTTTTTCTATTGAGGGGCCCTCTTTTCAGATGACTCTAGTTTGTGTTGACATAAAACTAGCTGTGACAATTGACCCCTTGTCAACTTGACACACAAACATGTCATAAACTTTTCTTTCTTGTTCATCCCCAAGATCACACATTACCATTAAAATCACAATAAAACATTTACAAGCTTTAAAAGTCTCAGTTGTTACAAATTTAAACACTTTAAAATTCAGTCTCTGAAAATCCAGTCTGTTTTAGAACCTAAAGTTTCCTTTAAAATTCATTCTCTCAACTGTGGACACTTGGAAAACCAAAAATAAGTTAGATACTCTCCTACTTCAAGAGGGAAGAACCAGAGCACAGCCACAGTCTGAAGAAAGCAGAACCAAGCTCCCAACAGTGCGAATAACTCAGTGTCCAATATCTAGGATGCATTCACAATCACATTGACTTGAGTCACCTCTCTGGTTCTGCCCTTTGCAGCATACACAGGTTGTCTTTTAGTCTCAGGCCAGCTCCACTCAATTCTTTATATTCTTGGTGGTCATCCTATGACACTGGCATCTCCAAAATGCTGGGGTCTTCTACTGAAACTGGGCTACACTGTCACCAATAGCCTCTCCTCGGTTCTCTTCAGGGACTCTAGCCCTGTCACACAATGTTAAGCCTCAGCTGCTCCCCATAACCTGTCATGCCTTCAAAACCAGTACCACATGGGTGTGACACTGCCAAGTGCAGCTGCCAACAGGAGGTACAACCTTGGCCACTTTTGGAACACAGCTTCTGTGTGCTGACCCCAAGGACACACTTCCTGGAAGACTTCACTCATTGATATTGGTCTCTTCTTCATCACAGCTCAGTCTTCAGTCCCAGCTGACCAGGATTTATTGTCCCAGCAAAACAAAGATTTCATGTTAGTGGTTCTGGTATCTTGTTAATCACAGCTGATTCTTCAGCTCCAGCTGAATAGGACCACAGATTCTTCATGCACATGGCCTGGTAGTCTTTGCTTCCCCCTGAAGCTTCCTAAGTTAGGCCTCCATTGTTTGCATTGCTCTCAACATTCTTATCTTCTTCCAAGCTTCTACAGCACAGCCCACTGAGCGCCTAACACTCAGTGCTTCCTCGTCCAACGTCCTTCCACAGTCCTCTGCAAAACAACATGGTCAGGTCTGTCACGGCAGTACCTCCTTCCTGGTACCAATTTGTCTTAGGCAGGGTTACTATTGCTATGATGAAACACCATGACAAAAGCAAGCTGGGGGAGTGTCTCAGGGTTTCTATGGCTGTAGGTTGAAACACCGTATCTATAAAACAAGCTGGGGAAGAAAGGATTTATTTGGGTTACACTTCCACATCACTGTTCATCATTGAAAGAAGTCAGGACAGGGATCTAAACAGGGCAGGAACCTGGAGGCAGGAGCTGATGCAGAGGCCATGACGAGTGCTAATTACTGGTTTTCTCTCCATGGCTTGTTCAGTCTTATAGAACCCAGGACCACCAACCCAGGGATGTCACTAAGAAAATGTCCTATAGCTAGATTTTATGGAGGCATGTTCTCATCCGAGGCTCCCTCCTTTCAGATGACTTGACCTTGTGTCAAGCAGACATAAAGGTAGCCAGCACAGATACCATGGCTGCCAACTGTGGATTCAGCCACACTGTGCCATTAGACTCTAATCATTCAAGTTTGTGTGAGGATTTTCATTGTTTGCTTTTGGTTAATGTGATAAATACCACAATAATAAAGTGACCTGAGGAGGAAAGGGCTTATTTTGTCTTACAATTTATGTCCATCATGGAAGAAAACTAAAGCAGGAATTCAAAGGCAGGAACCTGGAACAGAAACTGAAGCTGAGACCACAGAGGAGTGCTTCTAACTGCCTTCCTTCCCCTGGCAAATGAATAAAACTATCACACACCAAAATTAACTGGAATCAAAGTCTAAACAACTCTATGAAATTATATACAGTGAGAATTGCATTGGAGGGGAAACTATGAAACTTCACATTAAATTTTACAATTTCAGCACTGAATAGATTTTATGCATTTACCCACAGGTAATGGACACGAGTTCCTAAAGAGGATATCAAGCTAATTGCTTTTGTAGGTCTAATTCTCATATATAGTGGATAAGTTACTTTCCTTACACAGCCTAGGTATAAGGTATGTTACTGCCCACAGTGGTCTGGGTCCTCTAACATCAATTGGCAGACCCAGAAATCACCCCATGAATATGCCCAGAGGCCAATCTGATGGAAACTTCCTCATATGCAGTTCCTTCCTCCCAGATTTGTCAAGCTAACAACTTAAACTGTAACAGGGGTTGTGAGAATAGAGATGTGACAGCAGAAGGCCTAGTGGCCTGCTAAGGGTGACAATACCACAGTGAAAATTAGTGCTCAGTAATCTTACTGGGACACCAAGAACTGTCTAGAATAAACTAGCCTGTTTCATCAGCCCAGACCTAAGCAATCCCCTCTGTCAGGATCCTGTCTGGACTTGGCCTGGGAGTCCCAGGTGGGGTCCATCAGTGGGGTGAGGGCTGTGCAGTGAGGAATGTGGCCCAGCAGGAATGCACAAAAAGCCACTCGCTCAGCTCCAAGTCACAGACTCCTTACTGAAACTGTTTTCTCAAAGCAAACTCAAAAAATATTCATTGATTCACATAATTAAAACTGCAAAGAAGTAGAGTTTGAGACCCGGCTGGGTCCAGGGTTTCTCACCATGTCATCAGGACCCCCATTCTTCCCACCTGTAGGCCCTGCTTGCTTGTGTCGGGTCTGATGGTAAAACCTTGATGGCCAGCTCCTCAGGGTGACAGACCTCTGGGATGTCTGTGAGGGAAGGGAACGGTGGGAAGACATGCTCTGAATGTAGACAGTGCCATTCCATGGGGTGGGGTGGGTTATTCTGGGGTGCAGAAAGAGGGTAAATAAGCCAAACACTCACATTCATCTCTCTCTGCTTCTTGACTGAGGACACAATGTGACCGGCCAGTTCCCTGCTACCACGCTTTCCCGATGTGATACACCACACCCTCTAAATGTCTAAACAAAGACACCTTCCATCCTTCTGTTGCTTTAGCCATAGCAATGAGAAAAGTAAATAGCACCTCAGGTAACTTTCTTCACAGGGTACCCCAAGATCCTGCAACTTTATGTCTCCTTAGCAGCCTCAATGGAAAACAAACATTACCACTTAGGCTCTTGACTCCAAATCTCATTGACTGTCCATCACATGACCCTTGAACCAGTTTGTGGACAAAGGGGATGGGATGCAGTGATTGGCCAGGCCAAGGCGACTTAGATGGTGCTCAGTTTAGAGCAGCTCTATGAGGACAGAGTCTGAGCACATAGAGGGCTTGTTCTGTGTGTGAGTCAGATGTTTGTTCACTGTGATGAAAGACCTGAGCAGAAGGCAAGGAAGAAAGGATTGACTCTGGCTCCCTTTCAGAGTGTCCTGTGCATGGTGGACTGGACCTGTGGCTCTGGGCATGAGGTGAGGCAGAGTCTCCTGTCGCAGGATTGTGCACAGAGGCCGGGAAGCAGAAAAAGAGTGTGCCTGCCTGACAGGCCGCTTCTCTTGTTACCCCACCTGAGCACCACCGTGCTGTAAGGTGTTGCCCATGGCCAGGACAGACCTTCCAGCCTCATTTGCTGTCCCACATGGAAACATCCCCCAAAATACCTGGGGGTGGGATTTCCTAGCGTTCTGAGTCTTTCTCAATTTAGTCAGGTAGACAATCAAAATTTACTTTCACAGTTTGGGAGATAAGCTGAGATATCGTCACCAGAGCAAAGCAAATGAAAACAATCTCTCCAGTTTACCTTCCTGATAAACCAAAGGATGGTGGTCTTCGAGATGACTGAGAAAAGCTGGCCTGTAGATTATAACTGTCAGGCACAAAATCTTCCTGAATCTGTCATTTACATCTCGTGACAGACAGCTCCATGAAAAGAGTGAAATTCATTGCCTTCTTCTCCTTTGGTAGATGCAGAAACTGCAGCTGATTAGTGGAGGAAGAGAGTGTATCAGTTATCTATTGCCATAATAATGCTGTGTAACAAGCCACCCAAAACCCAGTCACATACAGCAACAGGTGTTTGTTGTGGAATATTCCTTTTCACTGTGTGAAGATGTGTCACTGTGACTGGTTTAATAGAAAGCTAAACGGCCAATAGCTAGGCAGTAGGTATAGCAGTGACTTCTGGACAGAGAGAGCTCTGGAAAGATGAAAGACAGAGTCGCTAACCAGCCAGATGCAGAGAGAGAGAGAGAGAGAGAGAGAGAGAGAGAGAGAGAGAGAGAGAGAGAGAACAAGACATGCAGGAGGAGAGGTAAAAGCCATGAGTCACATGTCAGCACGTACATGAATAGAAATGATTTAATTTAAGTTATAAGAGCAAGTATGATAAGCTTAAGCTATAGGCCTGGCTTTCATAATTAATAAGTCTCATGTCACTTTTTTTCTGAGCTGGAAAAGTCCAATTACATGCTTTCTGCTCCTCGTGAGTATATGGTCTTGAAATGCAACGCAGCGGTCCTTCCAGGCTCCTCTAGCTCCCTCTGCCGTTGTGGACAGCCAGAGGCTGACTAGGTGTTCACGCTCTGCTGGTGGCCGGGGTGAAGTGGAAGTCCTTCTGTCTATGTGTTGCAATTTATATAGTTTTTGTATGCTTATTTTGGTCTGGGATGCCAGGAAATGAACAAGCAGCCTGCACCAACACTGCGGTAACTTCTTTTTTACCATTCTCTTACAAAGACAGCCTTGAACACATTCTCACAGTAAGGTGTAAGTGCAAGGTCAATTGCAAAGACAGTAACATACCCCTGTGTAGTCTCTCCTAGAAAGTTTCACCAACACCCCCAGTCCAAAGTCAGTAACACAGCACGGTGTAGCCTCTCCTAGCAAGTCTCACCAACACTTCTTGTCCAAAGCAAGTCACAGGGCTAAGCGCAGACTCCAGGACCATCTATTAGATCTGACCTCTTTGTGAAAACTGCAAAGTCACATTACAGAAAGGGATGGGCCCAGGGAGATGTGTGGAATTAGGGCCTTTAACACAGTCCGTCTCCCACAGAACAAAAGGATGGTGTAACTTAACTTGGTTCTTTAAGTTTGCTAAATAGAGATGAGTGGATTTTGTTTCTCAATAGGCTCTGGATAAAATTCAGAAGGATTAATCATCATTTTACCTTATTGAAGCAGCTTTTAAAGACGTTCCTTTTTCAGCTAGTCTAGAAAACATGATGGTTCATCAAAACCTAAAAATAGAATTACTCTGTGAACCAATAATTTCACATCTGTCTTTATACCCTGGAGAACTGAAAGCAAGCAACTGAACAGACACCATATACAGTGTCCACAGCAGTGTTGTTCACAGTAGCTAAAGGTGGGAACAACCAAGCATTGCTATGGATGAATGCATAACCAACGTGTGGTATATCCATACAACAGAATATTATTCACTTTAAAAATAATGAAATTTCAGAAATTAAAAAGTGGTGGAAGCAGGGAAAATCTCCATTGGAAGTTCAGTTTGCTGAAGACCAATTTGTTGGCTCCTATGATACAACCATAGAAAACATGCCAATGTCGGAGGTGGCGTATAGAAAGTGATACCCCAGTACATATGAATCTGCTCCTGTATAGTAACTTTCATACACAGAATCAGCTTTAAAAAAGAGGAATTGAGAGCAGAGTCTTTATTTTGTCTCCACCTGTTCCATTCAGCAGGAGCCCTTTGTAGAGATGTTAATCTTGAAAAGAAGAATGGAAACACTAAAAAACAAATAAGGGAAGAAATTCTGGCACATGTAACATCATGGGGCAATTTGAAGACATTGTACTCGTGAAATGTGCTAGGCGCAACAAGACAGATACTGTGTAGTTACTTATGGGGTTATAGAGAGTTGTATACATGGACATAGAGTCTATCAGTGGTCCCCAGAAGCTGCTGGGAGAAAATGGGAGCTGATGTTTAATAGGCTCAGAGTTTCTGTTTGGGATGATGATGAACTCTGGTTGTGATGGTTAGCCAGCAAAATGAAAATGCTCAATCACATCTTGTAAACTTCATATTATGTTACATGCATTTCATTGTAATTTAGAAATGCAGGCTCCTTCTCTATGTAAGGTTTCAGTTGGCCACCAATCAAATAGCCAAAGAATTTTCAGTGACTGTCAGTTGATGTGAGGTCTGGACCAGCCAATAAAAAATCAACGAGCTTGACCCCTTCCCTCAAAGATCTCTTACTTACAATGGGAACAGACAGCTTAAGTAGGGGAGAGACAGTACTGGGCAATGGAAGACATCCACCATAGGAGGAGCACGTGCTGGCTCCGTGTCTGCTGCAGAACTTGGGAATGGGCCTGTGAAAACACAAGCAACCAGGCCCCATCTGGCTGGGCAAGCTTGTATAATTCAATATTCCAGCAGATTGAGATGTCCAGCCAAGGGTCCACACAATCCTTAAGTTACCCCAACAAAGTTAATTTTGAAGGATTATGTCTTATGGATAACAGTGAAAATTGCAAAATCGCACACACACACACACACACACACACGCACGCAGGCTTGTACGCGCTCACACACACACTCACTTGGTAGAAACAAGCAATACAAAATAATACTGACAAAGATGACTGACCACTACACGCAGTAAATACCGTGGCTGACTACAAGTTGAGGCAGACCCCAAATCTCTGTGGTAAAAATTTAGAACACAAAAACTTTGTCTAGGAAAATTGGACCTGCTAGGAATAATGTCCACAAATGAAAACTCACATCATTAGGAAAAAATCGGCAGATTTTGATGCAGACAAGCTCTGATCAATGAATCAATTTTTTTTGTCAGACAAGCAATGAAAGACTCCATTGTGTTTAAAATAACTTCAAGGTCAGCTTTGACCTGTTCCAAACATCTCAGACATTTTACTTTTTAAAAATCTTTTTATTTTGAAATAACGTCGAAGTTATAGAAAACTTGTGATAATAATACAAAGAAGGGCTGAGGATGTAGCTCAGAGGTAGAGTTCTTGTCTGGTATATTCAAGTCTCTGAATACAGTTCCTGACAACACACATAAACACACACATACCACATATACACACACCCCTCACATGTACCACACACCACACACACACCACTCATGCCATCACACACACCACATACACATCACACACCATACACACACACACCACTCACACATAGCACAAAGAACTTTTGTATACTATTTACTTACATTTACTAATCATTAACATGCAGTGACATATTATTGCTTTGACATACAGACATATACGAAAGAAAGAAGCTATATATAGTTATATATAAATAATACATGCATATATATACTTCTTATATGTTTTACATATACATACACACAGAGACATGTTATTTTCCAGAAACAATTTGAGTTCCTGCTGTCTCTTGTCATTGCTTCAAGTTCTACTTTCTAAGAGTGAGAATGTCATCTTATATGACCTCAAAAGCCATGATTAATTCAAAAATTGAACACAAAAATCATTATTATCCAATATGGACTATCCATATTGAAATTTCACCCTTTCATACCAAAATGTCCTTTATATCATTTTTTTCACATTCTGGTCCAGGACCCCAAACAAAGAAGAAGTGACCCAGGATCCAGGGTCCCTCCACTTTTAAGGGGCATGATTATAGGGGCTGCAGGATCCTTCAGTTGCCTCGTTGATTGCTCCTGCTGATGTGAGATAGCAGTTGCACCTCTTGGTCTTGGCAACCCTTATCAACTGGAGAGATGCAGGCCAGGTGTGTCAGAGTGTGCATCTCTATGGGAGCCAGGTGTGTCAGAGTGTGCGTCTCCATGGGAGCCAGGTGTGTCGGAGTGTGCGTCTCCATGGGAGCCAGGTGTGTCAGAGTGTGCGTCTCCATGGGAGCCAGGTGTGTCGGATTGTTACCACTGGTTGATCCCAGTCCCCTCTGAACCTCTTTTCCCTTGAAACTGAGGAAGGAGAGGGATGAAAGCAAAGAAGAAAGTTCCCAGGGAATGCAGGAGACTTGAAAGACCCTGCTCACTTAGATTACAGTCACAGGAAGGCTGCATAGAAGTAGCAGGGGCATTCTGAGAGAGCGTTGGGCAGGAGTCAGTCTGACTGCTGTATGCTTTTCAGGGCTTGAGTGTCAGCTTCCCCATCTTTAAAATGGGGATAAGTACCTCCTCTTCCACTCAGAAAAAGTTGCAACTTACTTGAAAAAATGTGAAGGGATGTAGTAGACTGGACTGTGAGGTTCTTCCAGGAGCCCTGGCGCCCTTGCTACTCTCATCCCTCAGACTGCTCATAGAAGCTGTTTGCTAGTCCCTATCTCCACTCTGCCCCATGTCTCTCAGCGTCCAGCTTTGCTGCACCGAGTCTTCCTCACCAAGGGACACCCACTAGGCTTTTTAGCTAGGCCCCAGATTCTCCAAAACACCTGCCTGTGGTGAAAGCTTGACATTTGTCCCCTTCCCACAGGCTCAGCATCCTCACCGGACTGCTGAATGTAGACAGGCTCCAGCAGGAGAGCTGTGGAGAGCACCAACCCTGGGCACAGCCCTGGGCTGGAGATGTCAGGGAGTTCTCCAGCCCTTCCGCGAGGGTGCCATGGGATGGGTCTGTTCAGTGTTGCATCCTTCTCTTGTTTCCATCATGGGGTGTCTTGGGAGGTTCTGTGCACTGAGACGTCCTGTCCTCTCCTGGTCATGGATGATCTGCACCCAAGGACACCTGAGCCAGGCCTAGCCAATCACAGCCTCTCTCTTTAGAGTTTGGAGCGGTACCCAAATATACCAGTCAGCACCTGTTGGCATAAGCAGACCTGTGGGCCAACATTTTGAGTGCAAGCCCAGAGAGATGTGTGAGTATGTGTGTGAGTGTGTGTGTGAATGTGTGTTTTTATGTGTTTATATGAGTGTATTTATGTGTGTGTATGTGTGTGAGTGTGCATAAGAGTGTGTGTGAGTGTCTATGAAGATGTAAAGAGAACTGTGTGCCTGTGTGATGGGAGAGAGAAGAGGAAACTGCTAGCTGTATCTTGTTTTCAGACCTTGAATTCCACAACCCAACCCCTTCATTCAACAGAACAGCACTGTTTCAGACCTCTGAGTATGCTCCTATTGTGTGTGGAAGCCAGAGAACGACTGACCACGTGTGTCATTCTCAGGTCTCAGGTGTCACTCACTGTTTTATCCCGTTGAGGCAAGGTCTCTAACTAGCCTGGAGCTTGCCAAATAAACTGAGTGGGTTGTCCAGTGAGTCCCAGGGATCCTCATGTCTGTACCATGTGATGTAGACGTCTGCATTTTTGGTTGTTGTTTTTTAGTGGGTTTTGGAGCACAAATTCAAGTTCTGAGCCTTTACTGATGGAGTCATGTCTCTGGTCCCTTTGAACTTCCTAGTATGATTTGATTTCTGCTGACTATAAGTAAAAGAGGGCTCACAAGACTAGTGAGGCTTTGGACTCCTATTGGACAGATACAGAACCTAAGCCTCCACTTCATTCATCCCTGGCTCTGGCCTCCCCTTCGTAATCTCAAGTAGGCAATTCTGGCCTCTTCTTCAAAAGGGCTTGGACAACATCATCTACTTCATGTGGTTGGGTGGGAGTGCCCTAAATCTTAAGTGAAAACCATGGGAAAATGTCCCTAAAAAGTCCCTAGGAAAGACAAAGATCGCCATACCAGCCAGCCAATGGAATTCCTGCCCCTCATTCTCTCTTGCCAGAAGGCCAGGCTCACCTGCTAAGGATGAATTGGTTGACTCTATAGGCTGTGCTCTTAGAAATCACAGCCCACTGCAGGTGTCGGGGTGGGAGAGAGCTTCATACGGGAGGACCAGACATTTCCTGACTTTGACAATCCCAGATACAAAATGCGAAAGCTTTCGAAGGTGCCTACTGAACTATGTATCTGCCAATGGGGTCTTTGTTTGACCAGTGGTCATTTTGCCTCCCATCATTGAGCAGTTTGGGTCTTGCCCTCTGAGCTGTCCCAAACTACCCTGCCTGCTCTACCTGCCACCTTCCTCTAGGCCACCCAGAGGTCTTCTACGTTGTCACGATCCTTCCCTCAAAGCCCTCTATGGGACTTGAGTCTCCTTGTCGCATTGGCTTCGTGTCACTGCTCCCTACCAGTGAGGGTCTCTGGTGAGACCCAGAGTACCTAGCCTCTAACTCCGGAAGGTCCGCAGACACTCCCTAAGTTGTACATGTGTCCTGCTTGCTGTGACTTAGGGAATATGTGGGCTCAATTATAAACTGGGTTTATTAAGCTTAGTATTCTTTCCATGGCCCAGATAGGGGGAGCACAGCAGGGACATATCTTCTTGGGTCTGTTACTCCAGGGCACAGACTTTTTTTTTTAATATCTTTTATTTTTCATTCAAAAAATTTACACTTCCTCCCCTTCTCCCAATCCCCTCCCACTCCCTCACTAACCCTCCTCCCTCCCCCTGCTTCCTTAAGAGGGGGCAGGGTACCCTGCCCTGTGGGAAGCCCAAGGCCCTCCCCCCTCCATCCCGGCCTAGGAAGGTGTGCATCCATATAGACTAGATTCCCAAAAAGCTAATACATGCAGAAGAGATAGGTCCCAGTGCCATTATCATTGGCTTCTCAGTCAACCCCCATTGACAGCCACATTCAGAGATTCCGGTTTGATCATATGCTCATTCAGTCCTGGTCCAGCTGGATTTGGTGAGCTCCCATTAGATCAGGCACACTGTCTCAGTTGGTGGACCAGCCTTTCCCAGTCCTGACTTCCTTGCTCATCTTCTCCCACCTTCTGCTCTTCAACTGGACCTTGGGAGCTCAGGGGCACAG
>PVIU01031818.1:0-14359 GCA_004026605.1 Ondatra zibethicus
AGAACCTAATGTTGGGGACTATAGCCTGAACATGTGGACTTGCAGCGACACAGGAGGAGAGCAGAGGTCTATCCCATTTGTGTATAAGTTATTATAACTATGAAATCTTGTACAAAAGCAAAAACTGGAAAAAACCAAAAATACAATTTTTATTTTGAAATACATTTGTTCTCTGGAGAATGTACTTCCTCTTTTTTTCTCAGTCTTTTAAGGATATTTAAAGCATTTAAGCAATGGCAGCATTTCCTTCAATCCTACAGGTGCTACTGGATTTTGCATTAGTATGTGATGTTTTAAAATCCTAACTTTGACATAAAAGGTTTTATAAGTATTTCCCTGCCTGGAAAATTAGTTTTTATTCTTCTCTCCTCATTCCCTCCTCTCGCTCTGCCTCTCTAGACTAAAAACGGACATTCATGATATTGCATTACTTCTTGTCCCTAAATGAAGTTTGCAGCACCATCAAAACTCTGATGCTCTGTTGTCTTTGAACTGTTGGGAGCAGTTAGAGAAGAACTTGTCCCTTATCTTTTCAGGTGACACTGAAATGGTAAGCTACCACATGACCTTTAAAAAGCCATGTCTTTGCTCTGTTAAAATTAAATGTATCCTTCAGCAGGTGTGTCTCTGCAGTCAATGTCTTTGTTTGCCTCTGGAGTGTGGGCTTGGGTTGCTGCCTGACCCCTACTGTCTCTGGAACTGGAACAGAAGGCAGGACCTGGGAAAAACCTGTGGGTTATTGTCTTTCATTTATTTGATACCAAATAATTTTAGCATTTGAAATTTTGTGCTTAAAGACATAAAATAGACTTCATTGAACCTTTTAGCATAATCTTTTAGCATTCATGAGGTAAATTAACATAATTTCTTTTTCTTTCATGGTGCTGGGGGTCAAACCCAGGACCTAGCATATGCTAGGCAAGTACTGTGCCACTGAGCTACTTCCAGCCCTATATAAAATCATAAAGAAGAAAATTTCAGGTAAGAAGTAGTTGAGTTTGACACTTTTAAAAAAAATCTTTAATAGAATACTACACCGTATGGTTAGTAATAATAAGTATTGCTAAGAATAATACATATATATTTTTTTTAGGCTCACTCATTCCATTTTCCTAAAGACAACAAAAACTGTTTTAAACTGGGAATCATCGTTCTTTTAATCCCAGCATTGAGAAAGCGAAGGCAGGAAGATTGAGAGCTGGAGATTATCCTGGGCTATATATAGTAAGACATTGTCTCCAAAGTAAAGTAAAATAAGTTTAAACCTAATAAGCAGAGGGAGTTCAAATCACTGACAGTTTCACCCAAGAAATTCCGAGTCAGCACCACACTGCCTGACAATCTGTTAGGCCACTAGGTAAAGTGGGTGGCTTTAAAACAAACTAAAAAAGGTATACATATAAGTGTTTTGCATGCATATATGTATCTACCAAGTGTATGACGGGTGCTCTCAGAGATCCAAAGAGGGCATCAGATTTTCTGCAACTGGAGTTACGGAGCTGCCATGTGGGTGCTGGGAACTGAACCCAGGGCCTCTGCAAAAGCAACAACTGTTCTACAGAGCATCTCTGTAGCCCTAATTCTCTGAGAATTTCATTCAGTGTGTTTTTTATCATAGTCTTTTATGTTCCCCAACACCTCCCAGATCTTCCCCCTCCCTAGCTACCCTACTTCATGTTCTTTGTTTTGAATGAAAGAGAAAAGGATGGGGGAGACAGAAGAAGAGAAAGAGAAATCACTGAAAACATGGAATCTGATTCGTGTTGGCCAGTTAAGTTACTCCTGAGCATGAGGCCTGCCTTGCACTGGAGCTGATGCACTCTGTCACTCCAATGAAGAATCGTCCCTCTTCCAGCAGCTGTCAGTTGCAAATAGCTTCTCGGTTAGTGGTAGGACTTTGTGTCCACTTTTCCTTCTCAGTATTTGGACTCTCTTGCTTGAGCTTGTGCAGGTCTTACTGTACTGTCACAGTCTTTGTGAGTTCATATGGTCATCAGCCCTGTTGTGTCTAGGATATGTCTTCCTTCTCCTTAAAATCATCCACCACTCCTGACTCTTAAAATCTTCCACATAGATCCTGAGTCTAGAGGGGAGAGGTGTGATAAAGACACCCGATCAGAGCTGAGATAGTATTAATGAAAGCAAGAACCTAGGACTGGCTAGGTCATGGACCCTAGGGGAAAACCTACTCCTGTTATTCTAAATGAATGTAGCAGTAAAGTGACTTCTGATGACATAGTACTGTACCCATAGATGAGTGCATTGCTGCTCACCTTTTTTGGAGAAGCTTCTCCTTACAGTAGGTAGTGATTAACGCAGAGACCCACACACAGCCCGACAGCATGCAGCGCAAGAGACTCTGGAGGAGGCACCTTTCAGTTAGCCACGGGTGCTGTTTACAGATAGAATGCATGCTTAAGTACATGCTAAGACATGCATGAAATCCTTAGCAAAACAAGAAATGTAAAAATAAAGAAAATTTTTTTCTTTAGGTCATTGTTACTAAAGACATGTGAGCCATGAAGAAAACTGCATCTGGACTAGAATAAAAGACCAAAAACACCCAAAGACTTCCTGTGGATTTTCTCTTCTGTTGGTCACTTGTACTTCAAGCCATTGCATAGCTCTCCATGCTCCAATTCCCAGCTGTCCAGATGACTGAGGCTGGAGAATAATTTGAGACAGGAATTGGGAACCACTTAGGCCAATATAGATCCTGTCTCTATAAAAATAAATAAAAGGGGGGATGGAGAATTGTCCCTATCGTGAATCAGATCTAGCAAACAGGAGCATCAGAACCAGTGTTTATCTGAGGCCTATCAGGATAGCCAGACACAAAGTCCTCCCCAGCCTTAATCCCTGTTTTGATGCTGATTTTATTTAGTTTTTGTTGGGGTTTTTCTGTTGTTGTTGTTGTGTTTTTGTTTTTTTGGAGACAGGGTCTCTCTGTATAGCCCTGACTAGCCTGGCACTCACTGCATGACCAGGCAGGCTGCCCCAGAACTCAATAGAGCTCTGCCTGCCTCTGCCTCCCGAGTGCTGGGATTAAAGGTGTGCCCCACCACACTTAGCTGCTGCTGCTTTTAACCAAATCATGATTGCTCTGAAGAGTCTCAAAGTCCCTGAGAACATCCTGCAAGTCATTAGGATTTATAACCTGCCCCAAGACATAAGCTTCCGCACTCACCATCTTTGGGATTCTGACCTACTTTTGTCAGATACACCCAGAAATAGAAATATTACTCTGCTTCTTCATAATAGCATTAAATGAAGATGCTAGGTGTCTTCATAAATGCACCTCCTAGGCTGTTTCTGTAGTATGGCAAAGTCTTTAGGATTTTTCTGTCAGCATGTTTTCTTTTGCTCATGTCTGTTGTGACTGTCTTGTTGAGTACTCACTCAGTAAGTCCCCTTTGTCTATATGACTTGTAAATGAGACGTTTTGTTCTCCCTGGCTTTTTGTTGAGTGACATCTCAGAAAGCATGGCTAGAAATGAGAGATGCTGATGTCAACACTTCTCAACAGCTTGCATTTGGAGAGGCTGGCAAGGAGCAAGGTTCAGATGATGGGCCCTACTGTGTTCACAGCCAGGGGTCGGTGTCTACACATCTGTCAGGAGGTAGAGTTCTTGATCATGTTTCTGCTGCAATTTTTTCTTCTAACTCATTTGCCCTGCTTCTCTAAAATATTTTTTAGAACTCATTTTTTGTTTGCTTGTTTCTTTTTTGTTATTGTTGTTTTGAAAAAAGTCTTATGTAGCCCAGGATAGTCTCAAAGTTGATAGCTAAGGACAGTCTGCCAAGTTCTGTGATTCCAGGCCTGTGCTGTTCTGTCAGTTTCTGTGTGGTCGTAGGGCTTCACCCATGCTAGAGGAGCATTCTGTCACCTGAGCTACACTTCTGCCCTGTTAGGATGCTTCATGGCCTTTTCTGATGCTTACAACTCCTGTTGCCATTGTGAGTTACATCATGCTTTTGCAAGAGTCTTATTCATGGGCTGTGTTTTAGTCTCAATTTAAAGAAAAAACTTACAGATTTCCAATGATTTAATGAGTAATTGTTCATGTGTAGAATTTAAGTCCCTTTAATTTAAATAACATCTTAGTTTGAAAGCACATACTAGTAGCACTTGAGAGGCTGAAGCAGGATTGTAAATTTTTGGCCAGCCTAGGATACATAGCAAAACCTGTCATAAAACAAAATAGTAGAAGCTGGGTTTGATGGGCCATGCCTTTAATCCCAGCACTCAGAATGCAGAAACAGGTGGTTCTCTGTGAGTTGGAGGCTAACCTGATCTACTAATAGAGAGCCCTGTCTCAAAAAATGAAACAAACAAGCAAACTGTAGGGACTCAGTTAAGAGCACTAGTTTTTGCAGAGGACCCAGGTTCAATTCCCAGCACCCACATGGCTGCTCACTACCATGCATCACTTAGTTTCAGGAAATCCAGCATTCTCTTCTGATTGCCACAGATACCAGACATGCACATAGTGCACAGACACTGCAGACCCCAGACATGCTCATAGTACACAGACACTGCAGACCCCAGACCTGCACACAGTGCACAGACACCAGACATGCACATAGTGCACAGACACTGCAGACCCCAGACATGCACACAGTGCACAGACACCAGACATGCACATAGTGCACAGACACTGCAGACCCCAGACATGCACACAGTGCACAGACACCAGACATGCACATAGTGCACAGACACTGCAGACACCAGACATGCACACAGTGCACAGACACCAGACATGCACATAGTGCACAGACACTGCAGACCCCAGACATGCACACAGTGCACAGACACCAGACATGCACATAGTGCACAGACACTGCAGACACCAGACATGCACACAGTGCATAGACACTGCACAAACACAAGACATGCACATAGTGCACAGACAAAGCATGCAAAACACTCATACACATGAAATAAGTAAATCTTTAAGAAACAAAAAGCAAGGCCAGGCTGGTCTTCAAAACTAGATTCAGGACAGCCAGGACTACACAGAGAAACCTTGCTCAAAAACAAACAAACCCAACAGCAAACTGATAAGGACTTAGGAAGACAAGCCCACTCCTGGAAACTCATTCCTAGCACTGAGGGAGGTCACTAGGATATACTATGCTGTTACTCTGGATGACTAGTCAGTGCTAGCTCTGTAGAAGCTAAGGCTTCTCCCAGTCGATCTAACCATTAAACTATGAGTGCAAGTTAAACCTTGAAGAAGGCTGAAAGCACTTAACATAGTCCCAGTCAGACCACAGTCATGATTATTAAATAGAGTACCTGCATTGTGCTGGGTATGGGGGCTATAAGGGCCTCCTGGGTCATGTGACTTTTTCTCTTATATCAAATTAGATTTAAATAGAAATAACATAAGCATAACATTCAACATTTGAGCCTCCCCTCTCCCTCAACCCCAAGACTAGTTTTTCTGTGTCTCTGTAGCCCTGGCTGTCCTAGAACTCACTCTGTAGACCGGGTTGGTCTCAAACTCAGAGATCTACCTGCCACTGCCTCCCATGTGGTGGCATTAAAAATCTCAGCCACCACCACCTGGCAAAGTGAATGAGACAAGACAGAACTCTGAGTTGATATATCACATCATCTGCTATAGGCCTCCCAACTCATTTATTTACTTATTTTTGAGGCAGAGTTTCTTTATATAGCCCTGACCATCCTGGAACTCACTCTGTAGACCAGGTTGGCCTTGAATTCGACAGAGGTCCACCTGCTTCTGCCTCCCCAATGCTGGGATTTAAGGCATGCACCACTAAACCATTTAAACCATTTCTGAGAGTGATTTTAGATACTTTCATGGTGTTATTATCACCACTGTCCATTTACCTTTCTGTCATCCCTGATGATGTACTTTATACCTCTATACATTCTTGGATGCATGGAGTCATACAGTGTTTGTCTTTTTGGGTCTGACTCGTTTCACTTAGCATGATATTCTCAAGGTCCATTCATTTTGTGGCTTGTCTCGTCATTCTGTTGCTTGTTGAGGCTGATAAGATTCTGTTGTGTGGACACTATCCAGTCATTTGTGGATGAATGTTGGATTGTTTCTGTCACTGTGAATATGCTGCTGTGAACGTTTGTGTGTGTGAATCTGAGTCTGTGTGTCACATTTTGGGGGCTATAAACCTAGGATTTAAGTAGGAATTTCATGTGATAATTCTAGGTGTAACTTTTTGAGGAACAAGCAAAAGATTAGGTTTGAACTGGGTAAATGCAAAAAAAGATTAGGATAAGGTGTGAGCTTGCAGTCTCCAGGCTTTTGTTTTGTAATAGGTTCATATGTGACCCACGTGCCTTGTTTTAAAGTATGTGTGCATGTCATGCAGAAGTCAGGGAACGACTTTTGTGAGTTGGTTCTCTCCTTTCATGTTGAGTTGTGGGGATTAAATGCAAGCTGTCAGGCTTGCATTGCATGCACTTTCACCTCCAGAGCCGTCTCACCAGCCAGTCCATATGCCTTTTACACATTCATTCCTAAGGCAATTACTGAGCACCAGCTATGGCCCAGGCTCTGTACTGGGATAGAAACTACAGAAAGGGGGCCATAGTTGCGTGCTAGGTCAAGTTATTTATACTGTACATGCTGTGGCAAAAGACGACTCTGGCAGGGGACATCATCCCAGGGAAGGGGAGTGGGAAGGTCTTTTTCAAAGGAAGAGAACTCTCCCAAATTCTTGCTGGAGGAACTAGAACTAGTCAGTTATAGGCATAAAAGAATTACTGAGAGTGTTTCATATGCAAAGACTCAGAAAAGCTTTGGGGCCATTTATATTAGAGTGGGTCAGTACAGATGAAGCATAGAACATGGGAAAGAGCATGACAATGAGGGAGCAAAGGGTACATTGGAACTTTGTAGTTCATTCACAAGGTTTGATTGGGGCATTATTCGTTCTGAGGGTAATGGAGAGATGAGGGGATTTTGTTGCAAAGAAGTAATGCAATAAAATATGTTTTATAAGACCAGGCAGTTACATGAATGGCAATAATCACTGTTGAGAGACTATTGACAGCTATGGCGCTGGGGATGGTAACTATGCAATGATGTGTTTGAATAGGATTTAGGAGGTGGGATTTCCTAACTCGGGTAGGTGACTTGGGAGAATGCGTCTTGAACTGCAGGCTGAGTTCAACATGAGGAAGAGCTGGAAGACAGAGATCAGATGCGTGGATTTGGCTCTGTTCCTCTTATGTGAATAGATGGAGTAGGGGTGGGACTACTGGAGCAAATGAGTTTCCTTTTGAATGAATTTAGTGTGCATGGAAGGATACCCAAGTGAAACTTTTAAGTCTAGGTATGAAACTTGGGGGGGGGAAACAAGAGCTGAAAATAGATACTTAGGAATCATTGCTGTGTGGTAGCAGTTGAAGGTCTGAAAACAGAATATGAACTGAAAGAATCTAGGTTAGATGCAGCTTGAAGAAGAGTTACGGGGGAGGGGGTGTCAGCCAGAAGAGTGGGCCTTCTGAGAGCCTAGTGTGGAGTTCTAGAAAGCCATAATTCACATGAAAATACAGCCACAAATCAACTCATGTCTCAGGGTGATGGCTTAAAATACATTCTGTTAAGATTCTTTATTTGATATTTTAGGCTTAAAGGAATAAAAAAACCAACAAACTGAAATATGTACTTTAGCAAACTCAGATTCACTATGTATAACCTTTAAAAACATGAAAGAATCTGGGTTAACAGATTTTCCTGGAACAGTAAGGCATGTTGGTAAAGGATTGCCACTGGTTTCTGTAGGAGTTGGGACCCTGAATGTGCCAGCTGAACTGAAACACGTGTGCAGGTGATGTCTTCTACAGACCCATTTTAACACTTAACGAAGTGACTTTATTTTCTTTAGTGGTGTGCTGATTAAATGCTCTGAACCACTGTTTGTGTATTACTGGATTTCATATTGTTATAGGGAGTGTGGTACGGAGGCTACAGCCAGAAGAAGCTTAACTACTTCTGTAGCTCCCCAACCACGTCAGGGTTAAGTTCTTGGGACTTGAGTCTATAGTTCTATGTCTTTCGGTTTGTGAATTTGATACTGAATTCATGACCAGGTATTTGTATATTTGCATTGCTTTAGAAAGTTTGTTTCTGTTATTCTAAGTACTCCTCTTTCTTATTAATTCATAAGCATAACTACTTACAAATTATTCTCTTATAAAAGTAATCTCAAATGGTATCAACAGAAACTATTCTTTGTACTTGCTTTTAGTCTGCTGTAGTATTTAAGTTTTATTTCTAGTTTGAGTTACATTTAAAATTAGTTGGAATTTTTTGAGTAGACATTATTTGTCACTTGGGCAATAGACTGAGCATGTTTGACATTGCAGGAAGGAAAAAGGAGCCACCAGTGTTCACAGTTTGCTCAAAATATCCTATAAATTTTTCAAGTCAACTTGGGAATTGTCAAATAAACAATAACTTTGAAGTCATTCGTGTTCATCTTTTTCTGTCTCATTAATTTTGGTCTCCCATAGAACCTTTACTTTACAGTCTGCCCATGCAGTGACATCCTAGTGCTGTGTGTATGGGCGTAAACAGACAGCTGCTGCTTCCCAGTGTGTGGCCAGCTCTACACAGCAGCTATCACAGCAATGTCATGGTAAAGCGTTCTTGTCACCTCCACTTTTAAGATGGGGAGCTGGGGACTGGCCTGGTGAGAGGTAACCAGGAAAACACAGGCCGTCTACTGCACTGTGCTCATCCCTGGCAGCATGCTTGAACCATACCATGCAAATACATTTTTAAAAGGCAGTAAGTATAAAAATTTATCAATATGTAATGCTTATCAGCCTGTTAAGAAGAATCAGATGGCTTGTTTTCCATCCCTTGTGCTGTTGTGTCTCTGACCTCCCTAACCTCTTTCCTTTTTTAAAAGAAGGAAATTTGTCCTAATTACACAGTGGTTCATGTGTGCTTTCAAAGAAACTCAACTTTTATTATTGTGTGGTGGCATGTGGGCCTCAGTGCTTGTGTGAAGTCAGTTCTATGGATTCTGGAGAGCAGATGCAGGTGAAACACTATTAACCCGCTGGACCATCTCATCAAACCATGTGCTTTCTCTCTATTTGTAAAATAATACAGATAAAGCAAAAGTCACTTTGACACTCCTTTCATCTTTTGACATCATTGCTGTGATTTACTGAATGTCATTCTTTCAGTATGTCATATTCATATATATATATATATATATATATATATATATATAGCTGTTGAGACCTCTAGTTTGTGGGGCAAACTGTATCATAAGGTATGGGTTTTCTCCTGCATCAGTTTCCTTGTTTGAGGTTATTAGATGTGTCTAAGTTGGTACATATAAATCTGTCTTATTCTTTTTCTCATAGAGTTCTCTGTTTTGGGAATCAGGTTATATGTTTTCATATTTTTTTCCTTACCCAGAGATTGCTTGTTAAATTCAGGTTTAGTTAGTACCTAGTTACCAAATATCCCCCAGTGCCTCTAAAACCCCATAATCATTAGAAAGCATGAACTCTGGAAAGAACATTGCTGAAAGCTAAAAAAAATAAATGTTTGACTTCCATTGATGAAACTCCAGAATTATAACACTGTCCAACAACATGTGTTTGACAGAGTACTCAGTGACTCGACGCACTGCCTTAGAAGAAAGGCCTGTCACTCTTCATCTTTATCTGGTGATTAGGTCTGGGAATGATGATCCAGTGCCACCATTGCCCTCCACCTCTACGAGGTCTCGAGTTCAAACTCAGAGCTGCAGGCTTATGGGGAAAGCACTGTTCCCACTGAACCACATTTTGCAAGATCCTAAGTTTTATACTGCCTTTTAAAAAGATCCTAAGTTTTATACTGCCTTTTCAAAAGATCCTAAGTTTTACACTGCCTTTTAAAAAGATCCTAAGTTTTATACTGCCTTTTCAAAAGATCCTAAGTTTTATACTGCCTTTTAAAAAGATCCTAAGTTTTATACTGCCTTTTAAAAAGCATTTGCAGGCCGTTGTTCAAGCATGCTGCCATGGGTGAACACAGTACAGTAGAAGGCCAGTATTTTCCTTTGCTCTTCACCAGGCCAGTTGCTGAGTCCTCGAGATACTAGGGTACTAGTGGAAAAAACATAAGGCAGGTTAACGCCCCTGCTGTTTCATAGCCTTGGTTTATATTTATTTATAATCTTTAAACAGGAAGATGGGACAAGATGGAATAATGCTGTGGTAGATCAGGACAGTGTCTGCCTCTCGGGTCAGGAGCCTCTGGTAGGATCTAATGCCAGTTGCCTGGTAACCCATCATTTCATGAACACCTATGAGATGTGCATCAGAAGGCCAGTCCTCCCATCAGAGCAAACACACTGGTAAGAGAGCTGCACAGCCATCTGACATCAGCACTGCAAGGCAAGGGATACACGTAGGGGAAGGAGCTGGTGTCCTGGAGGAGGCAGCATTTGAACTGATGTCAAAGAGGAATAATCGCTCCCTGAAAACCCAAGCGATGAGGGGGAAGTGAGAACACGTTCAGTTCTGAGACCCTGGCTGCACAGATCAGTGGTCCAGCATGGAGGAAGATCTAGACTGCAGGCTTGTCTCACATCCCGAGTGGAGAATCAGTGAAACCCTGAATATCATGACCGTAATTGCACTAAGGAGAAACTGAGCAGTCATTGGACTACACAGTCAAGAAAGGCTCAAGATCAGATTCACGAAGGTTTTTAACTGTAGCAGTCTAGAAAGAACTGGAAATAGCAAACAGCTGAACAAAACATGGATCGGTTATGAGGTAAGTGACAGAGAGACCCTTCCGTGGTGTTTGTTATTCCTTACTCTCCTTAACACCCACCCCAGCCCAGTACCCATAAAAGCTGTTCAATTTGGAGGTTAGTTCTCTACATTGGAGTTTTCATGTCAGCTGAGATTTTTTTTTTTTAAACTGACACCAGTGTGATAAAGGACAGCTGAAGGGAGGCCTTTTGGGGATTGGGAGGTCACTAGGAAAGACCTCCCAACCTGCAGGCTTCCTCAAGGATAAATAATAAAGCAGAGTGCCTTGGGGTACACAGTAACTCTCCATGAAGGGGAGAAGGCTGTGCAGTATTCCAGCAGCAGCAGCAGGGGTGGAAGAACCTCTGGGCCTGCACAGAGGTCAGGATACGGCACACACAGTCACTAGAGTGGGTCTAGGACATGAAGAGGGACCTCTTGGTGAGTTCCTGTACATGGCAGCATGCCAAGCCTCCCACCAGGCACCTTCACCCTAACATGGAACTTAAATAAATGTCAGAGAAAGTAAAGAAAGCCTAAATAAATATTGAACTGACAGAAGCCATGTTTTTCTCGGCTAGGCAGAATAAATGTTTAAAATAGATTTGTTGCTGTTGTTATTGGGGTAAGGAAAGCCTGTTTTTTATGAAGGTCAGAGGAAAATTTGTGTTCTCTCCTTCCATCTTCGTGTGGATTCCAGGGATAAGCACGGGGGAGAGGAGGGTCCACTTGTGCAGCCAACTCAAGTCCATGAGTACATGTTTAGATGTTCTTCATATTTCCTAGCTGGAGCTTGAGAAACTGTACCTGCTACCATGAACCTGTAAGGAGCAGACTGCTGGGCAGACGTCTCCAGGCCTTGGCCCACTCTGAAGGCGAGTTCTGGGCCACATGAATTTGTGCTGCTTGCATCTCCAGAGCTCTTGCTGATCTGATGTCTGCACAGGGGAGTAGCAGGAGAGACTGACTCAGGGTTACCAGAAAGGGGTGGCTGGCACACCTATCACAGAACCAGAGAGTGAAGAGAGGACAGCGCCCTTGGAAGCCCTGATAGTGAACCCCATGCAAGGAGAAAGGAGTTAGAAGGGACAATCTGAAGGGCAGTCCAGCATGGCCTGAAGAAAGGTGGGTGACACCATGCATCTAGTTCTGAACTTCCAGATGGGAATATTTAGCATAAGGGAGTTTGAGTGGTGGGTGCTCCAATTCTTTGTATTGGAATTTTTTTATTTTATTTTATTTTATTTTTTTGCTCTTGTATCAAAACTCAAGGCCAAATTGTGACTATGTGTAGATGCCAGGATTCTGAAACCCCCAGGACTAATGTTTGATTACTGTGTGACCTGTGTAGCTCCACTCCATGTTAAGGAAGAGTATGGTTCATGTCAAGGAATGTTGCTACTGGCTTTGTGGATCTGCTGTGGGAAATATTTTCAATGCAATGCCTAATTTCCCTTTTAAGAAAAGATCCTCATCTTGTTATTTTCTAAGGTAAGGAGTAGGTAAGCTTTTCTCTTCTGAGCCATTGCCCCTTCTAGGCAGTGAGAATTCCATTACATACTTTATATTTCATCATTTTGCCTGATCAAAATTCAAGAATAGATTTTGAAACCTGGCAGTGGTGGGAGCATTTGGGAGGCAGAGACAGGCAAATCTCTGAGCTCAAGGCCATTCTGATCTACATAGCCAGGGCTATATAGCAATTAAAGAAAAAGAGAGAAAAGAAAACAAAAACAAGAATAATAACATAGGGGGAGAAATAGGTTTTGAGCTTAATTGTAGTGCAATTGCCAGTTCTGGTTGTTTTTGTTTGTTTTTACATTTTTTTCCTCTTGGCCCTTGTTTTTCTATTTCTTTAACACTTTTATAATTAAAAAGTAAATTATTAAATCTGCTATCCATTTTCTTTCATTCCAGTTTTCCCCCATCCAACTTCATAAGGTTTGGTTTTGGTTTTTGACTTTTTAACACACAGAGTCAGTCCCCTTCATGCTGCCACTATGTATGTGGGTGTGGCGTTATCTTCTGGAGCATGGGTACCTTCTCAGGAACAACATACCAAAGAGCACTGACTGCCGAGCAGCCATTAGTTACCAATAGCACTCAGGCCCTGGTAGGAGGTCATGACTCCTCCTACTCCATGCTGGTTCTGTGTCTGGCTTGACTTGTGTGGGTCTTTTGCATGCAGTCAGTCACAGTCTCTTTGAGTTCATGAATACAGCCATCTCCTTTTGTCCCTAGAACACTATTTCAAGATGGTTGTCTACTTTTCGCTGGCTCTTACAATCTTTCTGATAATCCCTGAACCTTAGGAGGAAGGGATGCTTATGTTTCTGGCTTTGTTATTCGAGGGTTTTTTTTTTTTGGTTTGGTTTGTCTGAGACAGGGCCTCTCTATTAATGTAGCCTTGGCTGTCCTAGAATTTGCTATGTAGACCAGGCTTGGTGTGGGAGGTCCTTCTGTCTATGTGTTGCTTTATTGGTTAATGAATAAAGAAACTGCTTTGAGCCTATAGCAGGGCAGAACAGAGCTAAGTGGGGAAAACTAAACTGAATGCTGGGAGAAAGAAGGCGGAATCAGAGAGATGTCATGTAGCCTCACCAGAGACAGGCACAGGACAGAAACTTGCCAGTAAGCCACATCCATGTGGTAATACACAGATTAATAGAAATGGGTTAAGATCAGCCTGCCTCTGCCTCCTGAGTGCTGAGACTAAAGGTGTGTGCCACCACCGCCCAGCCTTGTTTCTATTTCTTTAATGAATAGCTTACTTTTACTATATTGGTCTGGTGGTATCTGGTATGTATACACACACACACACACACACGGAGATGGGGACAAACATACTAGGCTGGGCATACCATCTGTCATCCTAGTAATCAGAAGCTAAAACAGGATACATATGAGTTCCAGGCCTGGCTGGGCTCTATAGAGAAACCCTGTCCCTAAATAAATAATTAACTATATAAATAAAACAGCAGTGAGCAGCATGAAAGCCACAGACGTGCTTTTGAGATTCAACTTGATCTTCGGGCTCACAACAAGCAGAGTGATGAAAGGCCTTTGTTTCTCCGGAACCCAGCTTTCGTTAGGTGAACAGACACAGGTGACAGCAGGAGCAGATCACAGCTCTCAACAAGCTGTTACTCTTCTTATTGTTTGGTTCAAAGAATTTGTGAATTTCATTCCAGTTCTTTTCACTTCATTAGGAAAAATGAACCAAGAAAAAAATTAACCAATATATTATTTCACATCTCAAATTTCCAAGTCCTTTTTCTTAGATGGGTGTCTTAGTTAGGATTGCTATTGTGATGAAACACAACAACCAAAGGCAGCCTGGGGAGGAAGTGGTTTATTTTGGCTTACACAGCCAGAATCAGAGTCCACTGAGGGAAGCCAAGGCAGGAACTCAAACCAGATGAGAACCTAGAGACAGGCACTGAAGCAGAGGCCATGGAGGGGCGCTGATAACTGTCCTGTTCTTCCTGGCTTGCTCAGCCTTTCTCACAGAATCCAGGACCACCAGCTCCAGGAGTGTCTCCATCCACAGTCCCTCCCTCCCTCCCTCCCTCCATCCACAATCCCTCCCTCCCT